>OZ010676.1:23656845-23961845 GCA_963932185.1 Troglohyphantes excavatus | reverse complement strand
GGAAACTGAAATCTGAAAAATGGCTTCCCTGACAAGTTGGAAAAAAGCAGATATGTCTCATAAAATATGTGTATACTTATAAATTATAGTAAACAAATTTTACTTTGTAAATATTTCTATGCGATTGTATTTTTTGCCGTAATATAAATTGACCCCAAACGTTTAAAAACATGTAACATATAAACAAAAGTTTAAAAAAAGTTATTTAAATTAAGAAATAGTCATATTGGACTTCAATTTGTCCAAAATCCTTAAAAGAAGAGTAAGGAAATATATTTAAAAAACTAAGAAATTATCAAAGTGACTATATAGTATTAATAAATATTTATAAAATGAATATGGTTATAATTTGTTCCTAAATTGAAATTGATATTGTAAAATATGTACTTTGAACTACAAAGGATTTTAAAGTTCAGCTTTAAGTGATATTAACAAGATTGCAAACGTTGCATTATTTGTTCACTGATTTTATAGTAGTGAACAATAGAAACAATGTAGAATATATTATTATGAGTGTTTATTATTGTTAATAAAATATTATTTTAATTGATGAAAATTGCTTTAATGTAAAACACAATATTATTAAGACATTTTTGAATACTTTAATAACTAAGATAAAAACTCGTCTTATAGAAGCACTGCGTTAAGAATATTAAAATATAAATACAACGTTAAAATACGCAATAAAAATCCAAGAGATCTGGTCATATTTCGGGAGATACATCTCCCTTCATCAGCATTAGCTGATGAAGAGAGATGTATCTCCCGAAACATGACCAGATCTCTTGGATTTTTATTGCGTATTTTAACGTTGTATTTGTATCTAAATACTTTAGTAACTGTTTGTTATTTTTTTTAATTTCTCATAAAACTGTATTTACTTTAGAAAAATATTGGAAACTAAAGTTTGCATAGAATATAGTTTTTTTAAGTTTTTTTAAGTGTTTCAATAATATATTTGAAAATTATAAAATTGCCCTAATTTGTAAAAAATATTTTATCTGTTAACACATTTTTTGATAGCTATAACACATTTTTATCAATTGAAAAATAAATATTAAAACCTAGTAAATATATATTAAACCTTGCAAATATATAAAACCTTTTCTAAATAGGTTTAGAAATAAATAGTTTTAGAAATAAAAGTTAGTACTTTTTTGTGTAAAGGAAATGTTTTGATCTTTTGATGTGCTCTCCATGCGGCCTCCGTCATTTTCTTTAGGCAATCTTAATGCCTACAATTCTCAAGTAAAGCACCGAAATCTATGATCAGATGTATTTCTCTCTCCATAAATAGCTTCGTAGAAATATATTTCTTTTCTACTTTATGATTGCATTACTCAAACCAAACTTCAATCTAAAAACCACATTATGCTTCAAGACGAAAGGCTGGGTTACACTGGAACAGATGATTTGAAAATACAACGTCTGGGGAAAAAAAATAGTTTTCAATATATCATATATTTTAAGAGATCCAAATCCAGATACACGCTAGAAGAAAAGTGAAACGCTGGGAAATGCTAAATGGAGTTTTGTAGGCTTCGCCAAAAGTAATCAGTTTTTCAATTTTTGAAAACGTTTTTTTTTTTTGCTGATTTTAAAAAATTTGAAAAAAGGGGCAATATTCAATTTTGACCGTTTTGTTTGATGTTCTTTAGATGCTAAAGTGCTATTTTTTACATTCATGGGTGTTATTAATCAAAATAGGATTCCACGGGTAATGTTAAATGACGTATGTCAAATATTTACGAGCTTTAATTGCATTTAAACTCATTGTTTAAGTAAGTACCCTCTTTTTATTTAAATAAACGTTATAGGGAATTTTCCAACCACGTTTTGGGAATCCTGGATATATTTTTCCTCCAAATCAATTGCACAGCCGCCAGTGGCACTCCCTCCATCAGTAGAGAAGAAAAATAATTCTTAAATTGAATAGTTTTTGATGTTTACAACTTGATTTACTACTCTTTTCAAGGTATACTGGTGATTATAATTTTTAAATTACAATAAATATGACCAAATCACTTTAAAGATTACACTAAATAGCTTTAATATATGTTTTATTTAATTTTGTATTGGTTAGCATAAAAAAAGTTAAAAGGGGATGCCCATTTGCCAAACGGAATTTGGGCAACTGGGTACTAGAGCTTAGGAAACTAGCCCAGTATTCTCAAATTATTTAGCTAAAATATTCCGATTTTTTTTTTGACAAAATGATGAGGAATTTCGTTTGGAAACTGCAAAAGAAGCTCATGAAAACAGATACATAAATGAAATTTTTCAAAATGCATTGGTCTGGAATGGATACGTGTAAAAAATGTTGGAAGTGGCCGACGGGAGAAGACATTTTTTTGTATAATGATTCTGCAATAGTAGTTCAGATTATCTCACCTTCTAAATAGATTAATAACCATGGGATGTATAAGGTTTCTGATTTACCTTTATGAAATGATATGAATATCTTAATTATTTGTTGTTGTTTCCTGCAGTTTCTCTCTTTCTCTCCCTGACACATACACACGTAAGTACACACTCATACAATAATTGAAAAATAATTATTTATTAAATAACTGCCTCGTTTCAAATCACTTGAGAGATTTTATTCGCTTTCAATCTGTACTAACGTAGGGGTCAGTACGCCCATCAATCACAACTGCAGTAAAAGTATTAAAATTTTATCTTTGAAACATGAAACTGTGGGGTTCACTTCTTCTACCCGATACTCCCGCTTAGGCGAGAGTGATCACTTTGGCCTGACTGGCAGAGTATCAAATACAAATACAAATATTGACGACCAACAACAGGCTCAAGGCCCAACAAGGTTGGTCCATCTAGTACCTCTTAACTATCCCCCAATGCATATCTAACTTCTTCTTAAAATCCGTTACTCCTTTACAATTAACAACATCCACTGGCAAGTTGTTCCATTTGTATTTTACCCTATTATAGAAATAGTGTTTTCTCACTTCCCGATTAAAATGGGATTTGTTTAACTTAAACTCATGACCTCTCGTTCTATCACTCATATTAAAATCTAAACCCTCCACATCTCCTTGTTTGATAAATTTGAATAGTTGAATCAAATCTCCCCTAACCCTTCTCTCTTCCAGAGTATACATATTCAAATTTCTTAATCTATCTTCATAATTCATGCCTGAAAACCCTTGAACCATTTTAGTAGCCCTGTGTTGAATTTTCTCTAACAATTCAATAGCGTAGCAAGCCGAAGTTCCTCGGATCGATACCGATCGTAGCCAAGTGTGTCTTACCGCCACATTGGTGACCCGGACTGCAGTTCAACGCAACCTTCGAACTAGCACTTGTGACACCACATCGAATCAACCACAACCACGTGTTAACGCTTCACGCCATCAACCACTGCCACGTGATAACGTTTCAAGGCATCAACTCCTGCCCACGTGATAACACTTCACGGGCATGTCAATCATTCGTTCGTCCATCCGACTCACTAAGAGGGATGTACTGTGGGGTTCACTTCATCTACCCGATACTACCGCATAGGCGAGAGTGATCAATTTGGCCTGACTGGCAGAGTAGCGGCCGAAGTTCCTCGGTTCAATACCGAGCGTAGACAAATGTGTCTTACCGCCGCAAAACTAGCTTCACTATTTTTAAATTTTAAAGGGTGAGGGTCCACTTAACCCGATGATATGGGGAACTGGGTACATCTGACAACACATTAAAGAAAAAAAAATTATTCTTCAACGAGTAATTTGTTTCCAGTAATTTTATACATTAGTTTTAAGAGTAAAATTTACTGAACATTTTGATATATTACAATAGTACAAAAAACATTTTAGGGAGAAAAAATGTCTGAACTCAAAATATTTTTTTGTAGTAAACATTGGTAGCCATTTACCAATCCTTACCTTAATATATTTAAAATTAAGTAAAAAATCTTCAACAACTAAAATATTTGTTATTCGAAGTAGATACAACAGAAGATCGCAAAGAAGGACATTATTATAAACTTTTAATGTTTACTAACTAATAATTATAATAATATTTTAAAACTAATTGATAATAAAAAAAATCCAAATTCTTGTGAGGCTTACCGAAATCCGCAAACTAAACTTTCATTTAAAAATTTAATCCCTTTAATCGAATTTACAGTAATCTTTCCCATTTGAAGTAATTAAACTTTTAACCATAAAACTTATTATACAGGAGGTTTCAATAACACCTGACAACGCTTTTCCCAGAGAAAACTTTTCTCATTAACTAAAATTTATGCTAACTCATACTTTAATTAAAAGTCTTTAAAGTAATGATTTTTCTTCAATGTAATAACAAGGGAATGTTACTCGAAAACAAGTAACAAAAAATAAAAACAATATACTTTTAAAACATACTTTAATATTTTCTTTTTATGTTATTTAATCTTCACATACAAATAATTATTAACAACCTCATCATAAAATAGCAAAACTTTTCTTAAACTAATATTTCTAGAATTTGAAAGTTTGTTAAAAATAATTTGTAGTCGTAAAATAGCGTATAAAAATAAAATTGCAAATTTCTCGAAAATAGTTAAGAAATAATGTTAAATCGTATTATAAACTATACTCCCATAATATGCATTTCCATTTCACACGTGGTCAGACCGTGTTGTGCGGATTAGATTTGGGCGATGATTCGGTATATATCGAAATTCCGGAAGTAAAAAATCATTTCGATTTTGTAATTTTCGATTTGACGAAAAATCGATTTAACGATTAATAGAAGGTACATTCGAAAGTACGGAAAAACTCAAATTCGAAAGAACACTCGGGATGCCAAAAGTGTCAAATCCAGAAGAATTACATTTGTTTATCAACAAACCTAAAAGTAGTAATACTTTAACGGAAGTGACAAAGTATCTATATTTTTAGTTATATATATATATATATATATATATATATATATATAGTGCGTGTGCGTGCATGCGTGTGCGTGCGTGTGCGTGCGTGCGGGGCGTAATTATATATATATAGGGAATAATTGAACTTTAAACGTTAAAAATCGAGTTTTAAAACCCACATATTCTTATAATGGCAATAGTATCCTTTGGGAAAACATAACTGAACTAATAAGCAGTGCATCACTATAGCTGCAAATAACTTACTTTTGAATATTAAATTCTGTGGTAATTAAGAAAAACATGTTGTTTTCATAAAATTCTATATCTTTAGTAAATAAATGGTACAGAAAACATTTAAAATTATCAAATATTATGCTTGTTTATATTTTTAAAAAATCAATTTTAGTAATTTTAGTGAATACGTATGTAATAGGTATTCACTTTTCATCAAATTTTAACAATTTAGTAGCCGATTTTCTGTTTTATTTAAACAATAATACAAAAATTTACCTTTTAGTGCTTCTAAAATAACAAAAATGATTTCTATAAAAAATGTACAACAGCACCCGGATGATTTAAAAAAAAAATTAATTAATATAATGGTATTAGTTGTTTAAAAATAGCTCAAATAGCAAGGGAAACAAGAAAATTATTTGTGCAATTCAAAAACAGTTTCATGAGGTAAACTTTTTTAGGAAATTCACAGCTTGCGCAGGCATGATTCCTGTTACTTTCCGTTTAGCCTTTGCCCCTTTATCAACAGTTAAAATATTCAGTGTTTATATAATGAGATTCTTGGGCTTAAAATTTCCAGTCAAAGCATAAAGATAAGCTTATCGCAAAGTTGATACATGAACTTTGCGCCACCGAAAAACGCACCGTTACTGCAGAAAACTAGTAAAAGTGTTGGAACTTTTTAAAAAATGGAAATTCTTAATAAAATATTTTAAAAGTTGGCAACAATTTAACGGAGATTTTTTTCCTTTAACTTTAATCAATAAAGGCGCTAAAGTTACTTATCTTTAAGAAATAAGAATATTATCCTTTTTTCCCCTTAGCTTCTTTCACCGTAAGTAATTAGATATTTATTTATTCCACGTTATCATTCATTACTTTTTAGTCCGTTACCAATTTAAGATGAGAAAATTGTTAAACAGGTATTTAAAAACGATCCATCAATTTTTAATACTGTTTAATAAGATTTACTATTCAAATACAATCGAGCATATTTTGTAAAAGTGAAAATAATTTATATATATATATATATATATATATATATATATATATATATATATATATATATATATATATATATATATATATATATATATATATATATATATATATATATATATATATATATATATATATATATATATATATATATATATATATATATATATATATATATATATATATATATATATATATATATATATATATATATATATATATATATATATATATATATATATATATATATATATATATATATATATATATATATATATATATATATATATATATATATATATATATATATATAAGAAGTTTTATTAAAAAAAATAGGTTAATAAACTTGGAGTGCATTTTTTTACTGTCATCGTGTAAAAAGACTACACACAAATTGCAAATTGAAGCCCTAAATCTTTAGACTATAATTTTTTTCTTGAATTTGTAATTTTATTTAATATATTATTACAAATTTAAATATTGAGCTGCAGCAAAGCGTGTCTAAAACTGCCGAATTCCTATGTTATAGGACATTTTATATAGCGGTCAAACACACGGATAAATAACACTGGAAATTTAATATGTTTCTGCGGACACTTACAAATAATAGATACGTGTCATTAAAAAAAAGCAAGTACTATCGGGTTCTTCTTACATAAGAGATTCGATTAGTTGATTGATATTCGATTCTTAGTTTCATATTTTTGTCGCGAGTTAGGTTTAGAATTTGAGATTTAATGTTTTAAAATGTATAGTTATATATATCTTGTTAATGTTTTAATGAGTTCTTTACTTCACGACACACATCTCGCAACTTTACAGGAAATAGCACGACGGTGATACCAGACCACCGTCAGTGACATAACAAATTAATTGAAAGAACTCTTTTATTATAAAATTACAAATAAATTTAAAATACTATTTTTAATAATAAAATTCAGGATTATATTTTAAAAGTACTGTCACATGTTTTAAATAACTCTATTTGGTAAATATTTGGAGCGAAAAAAAACATTTTAGAGTAATTTGTATTAGATTTAGAGACTAATTTTTGTTGAGAAACTTAAAAATTGAGAAAAAAAATCAAACTTTAGTCAATCTAAATATAATTTAATTTTAAATTGGAAATATCATAATATTTAATACAATTGATATTCTTAAAATATTAAAAAAAACAGTTTTTGAAGTTAAATAAGATAAGATAATATATATTTTTTCATTTGTTCGCCACATTAACTTATTGAGTCACTCAAACTGTATTGAAAACAAATATTTTGTTATTTCAGTTCAAAACATTATTTTTTTTTACCTAATTATTTTTCATACATGCCACATTATACATGTTCTTTCACCCAAGATCATTTTTAATTAATTACAATACATTTTAAAATAATGGCTTATATGAAAGTTATAGTCTACATAAGAAAATTAACAACCCAACTCGAAAAGTAGTTAATTTATATTTTAAAAATTCCACTTATCTCATAAATTACTATTAATTTATCAAAAATAATTAAATTTCATTTTTCTGAAATGTTTCATTAATTAAACAGATAACATAAGATAAACATTCGTATTTGTAAAAGCCCCGCAATGTTCTTTTTTAATTAACTGTTATTATATTTAGGAGAAATATTTAAAGTGTAAAAATATGCGTTCATATAGATAATTGTTAAACAATCAACACAATGCATTAATATTATAATTCAAATTCGATTTAACAAACAACCAAATTGATGTCTATAAAAAAATTCGATGACAATGGTATACAATCAAGACAAAATATGACAACAATGGTATGTAAAATTTACATCGAATTCAAATATAATAAAAATACAACGGAAAACCATAAACAGATTAACACAAGAAATAGCGAATTATATTTTTAATGAAAGTTGATTTTATTTGTTCCTCTCTATACACACGTTTTAGACAAACGTACTTCTGACTACATTGATTAATATTTAAATTATTTTTCAAACCTTTAAAACATTTTAATTTCCATATGTTTTGAGACCAATAAAACCAGAGATAATTCGATTTTAGCATCATAAAGAAAATTTTACCACACTCCATATCTCAACTAATTTGATTCTTGTAATTCTTGTCATGAGTAACTGGATTATGTTATTGTCGATAATAAAATTATGTAATTACCATAAATAAGATTATGCCATAATGCTCGGCTATTACTTACGTTCCCTAAAGGCAGACAATGAAGTATTTTTAATATCCTTTTATGTCTGTATACAAGTACGTAATATTAATTTTGAATAACATCATCTTTCACTGGCCTGACTGATTAATAAACATTTTAGTGGTTGCTTCTTGTGCATAAGAATTTAAAACCCAGTCTAAAAAATTTCTTAACTAATAAATGAAATTTTTATACATTTTAATTTTTACATAAATTTATTTTAAATTATATCGTCTATAGTATCAAACACAATTGTTCGTTATGAATGTTTTTGAAAAAGAATATTATTTATAATTTTTTTTGAACTTTTTAATATGTTATTCGGAAGTCTGCAATGAGATTTCACAATTATTCATATTTTTTAGGTTATGTAGTATCCATACCAAAGCCGAACAAATTAAATATAAAAAGCCCTACAAACTTCTTAATGACATCGGATTGCCCAAAAGCTATTCTAATGAATAAAAGATTAAATTTTTTTTTCAACTTAATTCCCATTGATTTCATAACCATATTAACGTATGTGACTGTTATTTATAAAGTGCTAACTCGGCTGTTTTCCTTGTGAGTTGAATGTATAAGCGGCGTTTTATTCTAGGCAGTAGTAATTTATTTAAAATTATATCGTGGGGGAATGGGGGGGGGCTTGATAGTCAATTAACTGAGATTTTTTTATGTTTGAAAATATAAATTATTTAGTAATAGATGAGGAAATATAGCCAAATGAAAATGTATTAGATTTAAGGAAATAAATTTTATAAAAAGTTTTGTATTTTCGAAAGTTTAGGTATAAGGAAACATTTTAATTTTCAAAATCCCTATCAATTCCCAAAGTTAGCAAGTAGAAATAGCCTAAAACAATAAGTGGTTAAGAATATTATGAGTAGTGACTACAAAAAAAATGTGTTTCGAAACATCTTATATTCCAATTGATGTCCGTTAAATATTTAAATATACATAAATTGTGATGAGGTTTAAAAATAGTAATTAAAATAAATTGTACTCAACTCCCGTACAATATTTATTTTTATGTGTATAGGCTTCAAGAAGAAGTATTAAATGTTCAGCATGTGTTCTCCGTAGCACTTAAAATGTTTTACGAGAGTGCTTACATTGTCAATACGTTTATAATATTTATATAGCAATATTCAAAAAATACTAGACAAATTTGAATATGAAGGCAAAAATATTATATTCAATTTAATTTTCAGAAATTGTCATGCTCACATGAAGCATCTTTCTAACCCTTTTGTTGAAGTAAGAATGTCTTAATTATATAAATTTTAATTTTAATATATTATTACCTATATTAATTTATTTTTAATTACATATTTATTATAATCAATTATTTTTTTCCGGCAACAAAAACAAAAACAATTTCTGCGTATTAGTTTACATATTATTCTTTTATCAGCATATTTCTTTTAAATCTATTGTACATACATCCCACACTGATTGAATAAAAGCAAGGAATAAAAGCAGGTCTCGAAGTGTTTTTATTATTCAAAGAGTAAAGTATTTTCGTCGCAAATTCAAGTTTCATGTGTTTATATATTAAACGTCCATAGGTAAGATGAACTCAAAAACTAAATAATTCTTAAACATTAAAGTAGTTTTTTCTCGAATTCAATTTATCAAAGGAATTTACATTGCAAATAAGATTATATGCTGATACTAAAAATAATGTAATTTTTAAATAGATAGGGTGAGAGTATACAGTTAACTCTAACTGCAAGAAATGCTTTTATATCTAATAAATCCATATCAAAAATGTTTTAATTTCTAAATGTTTCTGTTGCTTATTAACTAAGTAAATATTATATTATTGCTAACAGTTAGTGAGAGTGATGTGAACAAATGTAAAAGGTGCGAGTTTTATAAAATTATCACTGGTATCCCAGCAAAAAAAGTCAGCATGAAACCTTCATCAAAATTTTCAAATTGAAGGTTTTTTGAAGGTTTTTTAAAGGATATTGAAACAAAAAACTGCAGTTTTTTTGAAGTTTTTAATTTTCCTGCATAAAACCTTTAAAATATATGCATTTTCCCTTCATAATTAAATCTTGAAGGTTTTTTGCAGGTTTTTATGAAGGTTTTTTGCAGTTTTTATGAAGAACATTGAAACAAAACCTTTAATTTTATAGATATTCAAAAAACCGGCAGTTTTCCTGCATAAAACCTTCAATTTCAAAATTTTGATGAAGGTTTTATGCTGACTTTTTTTGCTGGGATTATATAAAATAGAGTGTAGCATCTATAATGTATTTTTCAAAATATTATTCATGGTAAAAAAAACTTTTTTCTAAATGAAATAGACTACTACTGTACACTGTTAAAAATTTCAGTTCAACGATGTACCATATCTTGGTGCAAAACAGAGGTCTGCAGCAAATTACACCATATTATGGTGGAATCTAGGTTAAACCAAAAATCCTTTATCGGAAAAAAAAATCGGAGGTTTCACCGATAATTGGTTCAACCTCTTTAACTGCAACTGAAATATTCGCTGTCGCTAGATCAACAAACCGGGAAATCCCATCCAAGAAAGACAACGATTAACAAGGGCCTCCGTGGCCTAGTTGCTAAAAAAATCGTTCAACAATGAATCAGAGGATTCATAGTTCAATCCAGATCGGTGGACCTAAAAAAGAAAAAAAGATGGGATCTTGCAATCGAAGGGTTGCTAGCTTAACTAAAAAATTCTACTAAGGAAACTCGAATTTTGGTTAAAAATAATCAAATATAATGGTGAAGCGAAAAATGAGTTTTGGCGCAACGTTTCACCACAGGTAATGGTATCCGTGGTAAATGGTATCCGTGGTAGCACAGTAAAATGGTGAAACTAAGCACCAAATGTTGGTTGCAGCTGAATGGGTGCGCCAAATTTAGATGCAAGGTCAATGTGTAAAATGTGTCAAATGTGTAATAAAAGAAGAAAAAATATTTTATGTATTATAATAAAGTATTGTAACATATTTTTATAGCATGGGTGAGGGGGGATTAACCTAGCGTCACATAGTGGGGAGTTAAAAATACTCAAAAATGAGTCACGCAGTTTATGAACGGCTTCTAAACACTATCTCACTAAAATAATTTCCCAACTCCCGCTTTCATCCTCCAGTCAGTTTGGTAGGAACAATAAAACTAAAGGAGTTGTCCCAGGAGTGTCCAGTGCATTTGTCTTTTAGTTACCAGAAGGAAAGTGAGAGGGGTCAGAGGTCCTAAGGGGACCCTTCACACTTTAGATTTAAAAGGGACTTTTCTCAGACATATTTATAGTTTTCACTCACTAGTGGGGCACTTCCCAGCTCTGTTGACAATGAATTTTTAGTTGGATAAAATGGGTGGTGTATCGGTCTCTCTTATCTAAATTGATCATATTTTTGGGTCAGTAATAGTAAAACGATGCCTAAAACTAAAAAAGGACTGGGGACCATGCAAGTCCGACCTCTCCCCCCCCCCTCCCCCGCTTTCTGGACATGTATGCGTTTCAATGTTGTTTGCACATGAAAATGAAGGAGAGAAAAAAATTCTGAAATCAATTTTTAATTTATTTTTATTTTACACAGCTTTTAATAAGAATATGGACACAAACTTACCCAACAATCGCCAATACCCAACAATCGCCACAATCAGAAGATTAATTAATTTTAGTATCTTCCCAGCAAAAAAAGTCAGCATAAAACCTTCATCAAAATTTTGAAATTGAAGGTTTTATGCAGGAAAACTACAGTTTTTTTTGAAGATTTATAAAATTAAAGGTTTTTGTTTCAATGTCCATTATAAAAACTGCAAAAAACCTTCATAAAAACCTTCAATTTTTAATCATGAATGGAAAATGAAGATATTTTATAGGTTTTATGCAGGAAAATTAAAAAATTTAAAAAAAAATGCATTTTTTTTGTTTCAATATCCTTTAAATAACCTTCAAAAAACCTTCAATTTGACAATTTTGATGAAGGCTTCATGCTGACTTTTTTTGCTGGGTTACTTGTACATTTAACACTCATTCAAGCTCATGCAAATATTGTAATAGCCGCTTAAGTTAATAGTCACTTAAGCTGATTTTCGAACTGTATGGGATGAGATCTGTTTTAAAACTGTATATCTGTTTTTGTTCATAATATCTGCAATTGTTCATTCAAGCTTGATATTTTCACTCTTAAAACAGCGTATTTTAACCATTTTTTCTTTGTGACCCCTCAGACATCCTAACATCGACCCTCGGACCACCATTTCCAAATCAATGTTCTAATAAAATAATTTCTTCTTGCTCGTTGTGGATTATCTGTTTCTTGTTAATGCTTTTTCTCTAAAAAATGGTTTTTTTAAATAAAATAATTCAAAAAAATCTGTTGGGGTAATTCCACTTAAATAATGGGAAAATTGGTGGGAAAAATTTCCCACCAACTCAATATTAAAATATACACTGAAAAATAATAGTTTTCTAAATGTAGTCTGGCATACATTACTTTAATATTTCAAGAAACTTTACTTATTTTCCTTCTTTAAACACATGCAATTTCCTGAAATTTGAAAAATGACCTCTGTGTCATATATTAATAAAATTTCCATAGCTTATTTTCATTAAAAAATTAAGTTAATATTTTTGTGGGAGATTTGGGTCCCTCTCTTATTACTGGGCACAACACTTATTTTGGGAGTTTAAAATAACAATTTTAAACAAAACATAAAATTGAAGATAATCAGTCTCAATACATCTCCTTAGCAAATTATTTCATGAAGAAATCTTTATGAGACTCAAATCAATGCTCTGATGACATTATATGAAATCCTTTGTTTACAATAAACGTGGGAAGGAAAGTCTGTCTAACAGCTCCCATTCTTCTAAGTTGTTCGCAAAGTAAATTTTCCGGTAAGTGATATTTAGCCAGCAATGTTGATCTAGAGTTGTATTACTTGATGGAGATATTTCGGTGGGTGTATGATATTGCTTTACTTTGTCAATGTTCAATAATTCATGGATATGGGAATTCATGGTTAAGATGTCAATGTACTTGAAATAATTACATGTATTAAACATATATTTTAAATAAATTGTTTCCCTTTTTTATTTATCAAATGAATTATTACTAGAATATAAGTGAAACGTTATTTGTTACTAATTCGTGGATATAGAAATAAACACATCGTAATGAAATGTGCATTGCGTAATATACAACCTGTATTAAGACAAATAATAAATATAGTTGTTTTGTGACCCAATAAAGAATTAGTTTGAACACGTTCCTTAATTATCAATTATAGTCTATACACGTGTATATATATATATATATATATATATATATATATATATATATATATATATATATATATATATATATATATATATATATATATATATATATATATATATATATATATATATATATATATATATATATATATATGGGTAATTACACGCGTGACTTACACTACATTTGACAATTAATACCACATTGTAAGCTTAATTAAAAAAAGCAATTTGTGATTTAAAAAAACTTTTTATGTCAAAAGACATACCAGACATATGTTCTATTTTTTGACAATGTAAACTTTTTTCATTTTATTTAACTTTAATTTTTAAAAATAAAAATGTCACAGTGTGACTTACACTACAAAAAAGGACACGGTTTTTTGGATATCATTTCAATTTACGTTTTCTTCCTCATACTTTGATATAAAAAAATTATATTATGCCAGTTTCGTTGTATAGGGTTTGAAGTTTAATCAGGTAAAAATTATATTTCTAGATGTGCTTTCAAATTATTTTAATTTAAATTAATCTGTGTGACTTACACTACAACTGAAACGTGACTTACACTACACCTCAAAATAAGCACTGGTAAAATGTTATAAATAAAATTAAAATATAACTTTACATAACTTGAAAAATTATAATGTGAAAAACTCTAATAGAATTTACAATCGAAGTTTTTTATTTTTTTATTTTTTCAACAATTACAACATTTGCGGCACCTGCTTTTTCTGGCCAATGAAAAATATTCCTTGTGCATTGCAAAAATCCACTTTTATTGTAGAGCCTTCTTTAGAAATGAATTGTCCAGCAAAATATTTCACTTTTCTTCTTCCTACAAATGAAACCCAGGCCCGTCGCACCGGGGGGGGGGGTGAGTCCGGAAACCCTGAAAGTTGGGAATTTCAACTTCCAAAAACCCCGAGTTGGGAAAATTTATGCCGGAAGAAAATTAATATTATTAACAAATTGTTGCCCAACTTGTAAGATTATATTTAAATTAAACCTCAGAACGGACAATGCATTGAAATATTGGTGCAACAAATCAATGCTTGTGAGAGAACTGTTTAATATTACCTGAAAAATACATAAAAAATCATGAAAAAGGTGGATAAGTTGGAATTGGGAATTTTCAGCATTGTTGGGAATTTCGAATAGTAGGGTTGAGATTTTCGAATCGCTAAGTTGGGAAATTTCTTGTTTCAACCCCCCAAAATATTGTTTGTGTAACGGCACTGATGAAACCTATACCCTATTGCCTCTTTTAAGTTCATCTCGATTGTTATCTTTTTCTTAGGTCTTCTCGTTTTTTTGTTCAGTTCTCTAAGAATTACAAAATCCTTGATTACTGGAATATTATATGCCTCTTCATAAAAATCTTTATCAAAGATTTTATTTCATTCCTTAGTGCAGTAATTCTTGAATGTTGAGCAGGCAGGTTGATCTATCTCCGGTGTAAACTGATGTGCTAGTTTCTTTGCAATGGCCTGACATTTATTTGTGCTTTAGTGTGGACTTTTTTTGACTCTTGCAATATATTTAAAAAATGAGCTACAATTTTGATAGGCCTTCTTAGGAGAATCTACTGAATTTGGATTAGAAGGGCTTGGTTCATTTTAAGCGGTTGCGGAAATTCTTTTTTACCTGTATTTTTTTTATCTATTCCCTCTTCTTTGCTTTAAAAATCTTTTTGATCAACTTTCATTGTAATTTCCACGTTCTTAAACCTTTCCTCTTGCTATCTAGATTAATTATCTTTAACTGCTTGAAATATTCCATTTGTTTTTTTCTTTCTCTAATCTCTATCTTTCATTTTGCTACTTTTTCCCCATTTACAGTTTAAATAAGAAAAATATAATAAATAACAATATTTGAAAATAAGATCACTTATGATATTATTTTTAAAAATTGTTACTGTGCATTTTGTAATCGTTGTTGTTCTACAAACACAGTATACAGTTGTGACTTACTCTACGCTGTGACTTACACTACAGTTTTAATTTATTTAATATTCACTAAAAAATTTCCTTCTTTTAAAAATCAAAACTGCAGTCTGATAGATATTAGTATAGAGAAGGAAATCACTGATTTTTTTTTAATTGTGGCTCAATTTTAAAAAAATAGAAGAACTTTTGTTCTTTTTTTGTGACTTATACTACATTTGAAAAATACATATTTCAATTGGTTCTAAATCAATAATTAAATCAAGATAAATTTTTATAAAGTAAGGAATTTGATTGTACATTAACTGTATTTCTAAAAACCCATACTCAAAATATTCAGAAAATGTAACTTATATTAGGAATCAAGGAGTAGAAATAATGGAAATGTAAGCAAGTTTAGTTTCATTGCATAGCAACCATTTTGAATTTGCACCATTGTCACAAAATATGTAATTGTGGCTCAATTTTAAAAAAATACAAGAACTTTTGTTCTTTTTTTGTGACTTATACTACATTTGAAAAATACATATTTCATTTGGCTCTAAATCAATAATTAAATCAAGATAAATTTTTATAAAGTAAGGAATTTGATTGTACATTAATTGTATTTCTAAAAACCCATACTCAAAATATTCAGAAAATGTAACTTATATTAGGAATCAAGGAGTAGAAATAATGCAAATGTAAACGAGTTTAGTTTCATTGCATAGCAACCATTTTGAATTTGCACCATTGTCACAAAATATGCGCAAAATTTATATTAATGCAAAATATAATAAATTCAATTATTTTTCTATATTATATAAAAATTTCAACTTTGTAAAAAAATATTTTAAAATTCACTCTTAGGACACTTTTACGTGGAATTACCCATATATATATATATATATATATATATATATATATATATATATATATATATATATATATATATATATATATATATATATATATATATATATATATATATATATATTTGACAAAAACTTTTTTATACTTTTGAAAAATATTTCAATAGAAACAAAAAACTAATTACTTGAATTATTTATGGAAATATTTCATCTCCTTTTTTTAACAAATTGATATTAGGTAGAAACATGTCTTAACCAAATTTTAGCTCTGTATAAATATTACTTTGAGAGAGAAAAGTACTTTCTTTTGGATCTGTCTGGTTTTCCAACCAAGCCATGAGATTTATCCGGTTTTGCAACAAAGCTGTGAAATAAATCTCAATTTGAAAAGAATTTTATTGTTTTAAAAAAAAATTCAATATCAAAACTCTAATAAACAGTAAAAGGGGTGAAAATAAAACCATTTATTGAAAAAATCATTATTATTAATACTATGTGCATCTTGATCCATCTGCTTTTGAAACGGATTTCTTTACTAATCTGGTTTTACAGCCAACCGTTACTTTCACACCGCAAAAATAAATAGCAGTTATCTTCTTTTGAATATTATGACTTCGGCTACTGATAGACTGTATGAAAACCATAAACAAAGTACACAAACTGAAAATTGAAAAATAAAAATGGATCTATCTAGTTTTGAAACTAGACGACTCATGTGTTATATACTTCTAATATGATTCCAATTTGATAATCACCAAACGCTATTTTTTCTGTGAGATTTATGAAATATATATTGTAATTCAAAACACACAAATATGGAAAACAATAATTAACAAGCAAAAACCTGAAAATTAGTTTTACAAACACATCAGAATTAATAACTAATGAGATGTTATATGAATTATTAGGAACAATTTAAATGCGCTCATTTTCTACAGAAAAACTAATTTAGATGCAGCAAAAATACTTAAAAAGTTTTATAGCAAGCAAGAACATCCTATTTAAATTTAATTGTATTGCTCAACTGTACATTGATTTCAATAAAATATTAATTATTGTTCGTAATTCAACTGTTTTGGTAAAAAGTTAAAATATATATTTATATTTAGACAGTATAAACAGATGCACAGAAAAATATGCGATATGCATAGTATAAAAATATAATGTAGTACACATACTTACGAGTATACCTAGTAAAATAATTCAATGAATTATAATGCAACCTTTACAAAAAACGCTCTATTCTGAATACAATGACACCACATTTATTTATATACGTCATCCAGAACTTATTAATTTTAGCAAACATATTTTTGACTTTATTGATCTGGTGATATGCCACGCTATCTTTAAACTCTCTTTCTTAGTGATGGTTCTTTTTATTCTTTCGTTATTATGGAATTCTATATCTAGTTGGAGATATTATAAAACTTGAGGGAAATGATATTTAAATTGAAATATTAAATTAGATACATTAAATTTATTTTAAATTAATGTTATGTCTAATTCTGTTTTTTAATATTTTTAAAAATTGGCCGGTATGTAAATTTAAAACTTGCGATTAAATTGTTTTCTAATTATATAACAAACTACAAAACAATCAGCTAAGATAATAACTATTGTTTTATATGATCATAAATATTCACGAAAATTCATTTTCAAAATTTCTATAAAATATTGGTATTTAAAATAAACATTTAGGTTTTATTGCTCGACACCTGGCGTTAAATATAATTCTGATTTTACTATTTTGATATTACTTAAGGATTTTATATTTGTTTTTTAGAAATTAGAATTTAGAAATTAGATAATCTAAATGGTGGTATATAAGAAATGTCATTTTAATTTTGAAAATTTTTAATAAAGGTTATTCTTGTGAAAGTGATCAAAAGTTACTTCAGTATTCATTACGAAAGAAAAAACAATCATTAAGTATTCAACTCCTTCTAAAGTAAGAAAATTGCTCTACAACTTGATATCGGGATTTTTCGAATGCAAATTCAAATCATTAAAAATTATTCGTATTTAGAATTCTGATTTTACTGTTTTGATTTTACTTAAGGATTTTATATTTATTTTTTAGAAATTAGAATTTAGAAATTAGATAATCTAAATGGTGTTATATAAGAAATGTCATTTTAATTTTGAAAATTTTTAATAAAGATTATTCTTGTGAAAGTGATCAAAAGTTATTTCAGTATTCATTACGAAAGAAAAAACAATTATTAAGTATTCAACTCCTTCTAAAATAAGAAAATGGCTCTACAACTTGATATCGGGATTTTCAAATACAAATTCAAATCATTAAAAATTAATCGTATTTAAAATTCAGTTTTATTTTATAATTTATAATTTAAGCTAAAACATTACCTATTATTATTAAAACTAACTTATTACAAAATATTATTACAATTTCAAAAATATTTATCTTTTAAAAATATAAACTTTAACGTTATATTTTTATAAACTAAAACTCTAACGTTTATTAAATTTTACTTTAAAAAAGATAAGTACACTGTTTTGTTTAATCCATTTATGAAATTCTATTTATGAAATTAATTTAATTTCATTAATTTGTTTTCAGAAATTAATGACGAGCAGCAGAAAAAATATGAAATATATTTATGATATCTCCTACTTTTCTGCTGTTTGTCATCAATTTCTGAAAATTAATCAGACAAACTAAACAATTACAATTTTATCTCTATATAGAAATAGAATTTATGAATATGTCTCATAAAAGACAGATCATGAAAATTACGGTAAAAATACACATTTCCTTAATTAACTTTTATCATGTAACACACATGTTACATCAAAAAATTCTAGGTTAAATAAAGAAAAATATCAAACAACACTTTAATAAAAACAAATCTCAATATATCATCAAAACAAATCCCCATGCATGATACTAGAAATAGAATTTATGAATATGCTTAATAAAAGACAAATCATGAAAAATACGGTAAAAATACACATTTCCTTAATTAACTTTTATCATGTAACATACACGTTACATCAAGAAGTTCAAGGTTAAACAAACAAAATATCAAACAACACTTTCATAAAAACAAATCTCCATATTTTATCAAACCAAATCTCCATACTTGATAATAGAAATAGAATTTATGAATATGTTTAATAAAAGACAGATCATGAAAATTACGGTAAAAATACACATTTCCTTAATTAACTTTTATCATGTAACATACACGTTACATCAGGAAGTTCAAGGTTAAACAAAACAAATATCAAACAACACTTTCATAAAAACAAATCTCCATATTTTATCAAAACAAATCTCAATATTTTATCAAAACAAATCTCCATATTTTATCAAAACAAATCTCCATACTTGATAATAGAAATAGAATTTATGAATATGTTTAATAAAAGACAGATCATGAAAATTACGGTAAAAATACACATTTCCTTAATTAACTTTTATCATGTAACATACACGTTACATCAGGCAGTTCAAGGTTAAACAAAAAAAATATCAAATAACGCTTTCATAAAAACAAATCTTCATATTTTATCAAAACAAATCTCAATATTTTATCAAAACAAATCTCCATATTTTATCAAAACAAATCTCAATACTTTATCAAAACAAATCTCCATATTTTATCAAAACAAATCTCCATACTTGATAATAGAAATAGAATTTATGAATATGTTTAATAAAAGACAAATCATGAAAATTACGGTAAAAATACACATTTCCATAATTAACTTTTATCATGTAACATACACGTTACATCAGGAAGTTCAAGGTTAAACAAAACAAATATCAAACAACACTTTCAATAAAAACAAATCTCAATATTTTATCAAAACAAATCTCCATACTTAGCAAATGACAAAAAAATTCTTCGTGAAATGGCTCACTGCCACCTGTAACTTATCTTCTCCCTCCTTGGGAGGTTATCTCATTGATTTTGTTAATTAGTTTGCTAATATGTCAGATGAATGGAAAAGGAATTAAACTTCTTCCAAGATCGTAATTAAATTTTCCCTTCCCCAATTTTCCCTCGCGTTAGATTACACAGATCAATTAATTTGCGTAATTGGGCTTGTAAAGAGCGTCTTAAAAGCCTGGACAGACTTTTGAATTGAGTTTGAGGGGAGAAATAGGTTTTAATGTGTGATTACCCGACTAAAGAGTCTTTTAAAGCCCAAAAATAAAAGTTCCCGCTTTAATTTTTTTTCCAGTTCATAATTAAATTTCGGGAACAGCTCTAATTGTATACGAAATAAATGTTAGTAAGGAATCTAGTTTAAATTGCTGGAATTAAGTACCCTAACCGTTTGAAAAGACCTATTAGAAGTTTGTAGTTTGGTTTGTTGAAGGAGAGGGGTGATAAAATAAATCAATTAATGGACTGTAAATTGTTCTTTTCTTTTAAATAAAAACTTTTAAATATATTCAAATTATAATAATTTATTTTAATTCGCGTTTTAAATTTAATTAATTATTTTGAAGTAAAATGGAAGAGCTGAGAGCTAAAGCTGCATAAGTCAATTTCTGAAGTTTTTAGAAAAAAGAAAAATGACTTGTTTCTTTGCAAATCGGCAGCTGCATGTTATTTAAATAATTTGTAACCACTAAAAGTTATCTTCTGTTTTTTACACCTTCGTAGAACTTCGTTCGGATAAATACAATTGGATTTACTCTGTTTAAATGGAAACTGATTTATTACAACTCAATTACCTTACTTCCTATTCTTTTGGCACACCTTTTAAACATTTATTCTGTTTATAGCTTCTTCACATCGCCCTGGTAGTACAGCGGATAAGCGCTACAGGATCTGGGTTCTATTCCCGTTAAGTATTGGTTGTAATTGTTGATATGTATTGAAAGTGATGTATGAAAGCAGCCTGTGTAGGCAAGCAACTGCTCTTTTTTAGTCATTTTTACTCATTGTACTCATTTATGAGTGTATGTCTTTTTCAAAAATGAAGCTTATGTATTTGGAGCTATGATAAGCATCGAATGTAATCAAAAATGAGTACATTTTACTTATTTTTGAGTACCTATTTGTAACAGTGTACTTCGGGAATGAACTATAGAGAAAAACTTAGAACTTTAAACATGTGTACATTTTACTTATTTTTAGTACCTATTTTTAACAGCGTACTTCAAGAATGAACTATAGAGACAAACTTAGAACTTTTAACATGTATACATTTTACTTATTTTTAGTACCTATTTTTAACAGTGTACTTCGGGAATGAACTATAGAGACAAACTTAGATCTTTAAACATGTGTACATTTTACTTAATTTTAGTACCTATTTTTAACAGTGTACTTCGGGAATGAACTATAGAGACAAACTTATAACTTTAAACATGTGTACAATTTACTTATTTTTAGTACCTATTTTTAACAGTGTACTTCAAGAATGAACTATAGAGACAAATTTAGATCTTTAAACATGTGTACATTTTACTTATTTTTAGTACCTATTTTTAACAGTGTACTTCGGGAATGAACTAGAGAGACAAACTTAGAACTTTAAACATCTATATTCGACAAGAAGATGACAGTAAGGGACCTAATTTAACTATTTATATGTATCAAATCAGTTGATGTAGAAAGCGTAAAATTAAATATAGTCAATGGGGCTAGAGGTCACGGATACAAATTATACAAATCACAACCTAATCGGAAAGATAAAAAGCATTATTTTTATGGTACAGCAATATATAAATAGAATATTTTGCCTAAAGAAGTGATTAATTTGTTAGGAGTAGGTAAAAAGGCAACTAGATAAGACTGTTAGGATGCCTTAAACGGGACCAATCATGCTGGGCTTAGAGGCTGTAGTTGGTCGTTGTTAATTGTATTTGTTATGTTATTGTCATCACCAGATTTAGGGGGAAATAACAGGATCAACGTTACCGTGTTATGAGAATAATGTAAAGGTCAAACGCGTTCTCCCTGACCGTTCATAATGTAAAGGTCAAACGCGTTCTCCCTGACCGTTCAGAAAATTAACAAAATTGTAAAGTTGTTTTCTCTAGTTGTAAAGTTGTTTTCTCTAGTTGTAAAGTTGTTTTCTCTAGTTGTAAAGTTGTTTTCTCTAGTTGTAAAGTTGTTTTCTCTAGTTGTAAAGTTGTTTTCCCTAGTTGTAAAGTTGTTTTCTCTATTTGTAAAATTGTTTTCTCTTAAAGAAAAAACGTGTTTTTTCTTAAAGTAATGGCTTTAAATTAATCCCCAATAAAAAAAAATTGGAAAATATTAGAAAATAGAGTATTTTTATGAATTTAAAAATTGTGCGTATTGCTGGAAAAACAAATGATACAAGGACACAAAAATACGATTGTAACTGTTAGAAGGTAAAATACAAAATTGTTACTTTACCCCTCTAGATTACAGATAACTGGTATAAAGAAAATGTCTAACTGTGATAATATTTCTAAATATATATTATATGCTTCAAAAACTTGCTTTTGTAACTTTCATACATTTTTGAATGGATAAACAGACATTATGAACGAACAGAAATACATAAAAGCAGGCACGTAGGTATAGATTTTTCATGGGTGTGGTTCAATGACTGAGTAACTTATAAAAAAAATACCCCCCCTCCCCACCACCATTTTTTTTTTAAACCTATTAATTTTTATTCAAGTAAATAGGAATACGTCGGCATATAAGTATCGAAACAGTTACATTTATCATTTATTTTTTATGAAATCATTACCAATATCAGTTATTAACTATTTTTAAAATTAGTAAATATCACACCCTAATTATGAAATAAATTAAGAGAACAAATTAAAAAATTTAGATTACTTGTTTAAAATAATATATGGATGCCGTTTTAAAATCTTTTCCCTTCGTCACCGAAATTCAAATGTTATATAATGAAACACGATGACGTCATGTTACGCTTATTTTGAGATAAAAAAAATCTCAAGACATGTTTTTGAAGTCTTGTGAAAACTATTTTTCCTGGATAGGACCCCTGAAAAATACCAGGTTTTTCCTCGTGAAACTCAAAAAGAAGTAGAAAGTACTAGAAATTGAAATTTTTACAGTAATTCGATTTTTAATTTTTTTTTCTTGACTTTCAATGGGAGGGGTTTGAACCCCCTTACCTACGTGCCTGCATAAAAGTAATTGTTAAATCCGGTATCTCAATTAAATCATAATGTATGTCATACGTCATTTTAACATCAACGTCCTATGTGAGACTATTATTGTAACAGATAGAAGAATAAAAAACCTTGTAAAGGTGAAGACTTCCCACAATACTTAACAAATCGCAATTCCACATATATCATCCTTCCATCAAAATAATCAAAACACCAAAAATAGAGTTCTACACTCCATTACCGAAATAGGAATATTAATACAGTCTTTATAATATAGTAAATATTTTTCAATGAGACTTACACTTGAATTTAAGTACGAACACATTATCGTCAAAATCCTCCCTAAACCGCTTATAGTGAACCAAATTATTAGAAAATATTTACGTGTATTATAATTGCGTCATTACATATGACGCTACATAACTGAAGAATTGAAACCAAAAAATAAAATTTCGCTGAATATGCAGTGGCAAAACTTTCGCGACATCAAATCAAAAATTCGTCGCAAACAGGACTAATCCCTGCCTACATATTTAATTAAGCTCTTTGCTCCCTTTCTAATGAGAAATCTAATTGCATGGTTTCCGAAATGATGACAGAAGCATTTTCTCAATCCGACACCTGAATGATTTTGTGGTGGGCAAATCACCCGGAGCCAAATTACTAGAACTACGCTACGTTAACAAGGCATTACTAGTATTCGAAAATTATACCTCGTGTTTGTAAATGTCAGATTTTATTGCAATTCTTTTACGTTTTATAGATTTGCAATATGAATAAATATTATTTATACCAAACCAATTTAGAATTTTATTATATTTGTAACTAGTTATAAAAAATTTTTTGTTAAAAAAATTCACTCAATTCAAATTGTGAATATAATATTATGAATCATTCTAAAAATGTCCTTATACAATAATTCATTAGAATTCGAATAATTTTTAAATGTGTTTTCATATTAGTATTAACATATGAATTGCGCATTTTAAAGAACCGAAATTATATATAACTCAATGAAATCGTAATTAAATTAGAGGATTTTAAGGTCTTGCATCTAATATTTACATAAGAAACATATAGATGAAATCTTAATGTTAAAATTAAATCCTATAATTATATATTCTTTTTATTAATAGAAACATTTGTGTATTAGTTGATAGTAAAATAATATCAGCATAAAAGCAATTCCTTTGCGTTTAATAGATTAGCAATGCGAATAAATATAAATTTATACCAAACGAATTTAGAATTTTATAATATTTTTAACTAATATTATAAACATTGTTTATGTTATAAAACATTTCATCGAATTAAATTGTAAATATATTATTATGAATCATTTTTAAAATGTCCTTACATGATAATTAATTAGAATTCAAATATTTTTTTTAAATGTATTTTTATATTAGTTGTAACATATGAATTGCGCATTTTAAAGAACCGAAATTATATATAACTCAATGAAATCGTAATTAAATTAGAGGGTTTTAAGGTCTTACATCTAATATGTACATAAGAAACATATAGATGAAATCTTAATGTTAAAAATAAATCCTATAATTATATATTCTTTTTATTAATAGAAACATTTGTGTATTAGTTGATAGTAAAATAATATCAGCATAAAAGCAATTCCTTTGCGTTTAATAGATTAGCAATGCGAATAAATATAAATTTATACCAAATGAATTTAGAATTTTATAATATTTTTAACTAATATTATAAACATTGTTTATGTTATAAAACATTTCATCCAATTAAATTGTAAATATATTATTATGAATCATTTTTAAAATGTCCTTACATGATAATTAATTAGAATTCAAATATTTTTTTAAATGTATTTTTATATTAGTTGTAACATATGAATTGCGCATTTTAAAGAACCGAAATTATATATAACTCAATGAAATCGTAATTAAATTAGAGGGTTTTAAGGTCTTACATCTAATATGTACATAAGAAACATATAGATGAAATCTTAATGTTAAAATTAAATCCTATAATTATATATTCTTTTTATTAATAGAAACATTTGTGTATTAGTTGATAGTAAAATAATATCAGCATAAAAGCAATTCCTTTGCGTTTTATAGATTAGCAATGCGAATAAATATAAATTTATACCAAACGAATTTAGAATTTTATAATATTTTTAACTAATATTATAAACATTGTTTATGTTATAAAACATTTCATCCAATTAAATTGTAAATATATTATTATGAATCATTTTTAAAATGTCCTTACATTATAATTAATTAGAATTCAAATATTTTTTTAATGTATTTTTATATTAGTTGTAACATATGAATTGAGCATTTTAAAGAACCGAAATTATATATAACTCCTTGAAATCGTAATTAAATTAGATGTTTTTAAATTTGTAAGGTCTTGCATCTAAAATCTAAAATTTACATAAGAAACTTATAAATGAAATCTTAATGTTAAAATGAAATCATATAACTGTATATTCTTAAGCACAAATCAATTATTTTACGTTTTAAACATTCGCATTCATATTAGTTATAACATATGAATTGCTCATTGTATAGATCCAAAATTATGTATTCGTCCATAAATCGTAACTAAATTGGATGTTTTTAAAGTTTTAAGGTCTTGCATATAAGACATACATACGAAACATATAGATGAAATCGTAATGTTAAAATGAAATCTTATAAGTATTAATTCGTATTATTAATAGGTCCATTTGTGTATTAGTTGATAGTAAAATAATATCCATAATTGTTCATTTACTTATAAACAGACCCAAAGCATATATCAGACAAAATGCACTTATCATCAGGAAGTTTATCGCAAGATAGATCAACTAATTTAGAAATGTCCATTATAATATAACGAGTACCATAACCATTTATTCAAATTAGGGAACCATTGTTTGCATTTCATATCCTCTAATACATTATATTATTTTGTATTAAAAAGAATAATAAAGTGTAAAGAAATATTTATGTCCCTTAGTGAAAATTGATCAATTTACAAAATTTGAATATTGCATTGGATCCACCGAATAAATGACAGAATTAATTTGTAAACAAATAATTTTCTCCTATTTTTGTTTGTTGAAAAAAAGATTTGAAAGTGACTTTTTAAGTAATATTTACTCTTAGTTTTTATTTTTATTTGTATAGGAAATCAACAAACGTTTGAATTCCTTTTTTATTGTGAGATTTTTAAAGTTTTTGGTTGGATATTTTAAAATTGTGTTATTGTGCTGATAACAATATTTTTAAGGTAACAATTATGCATCACCATTCAGTTTCTTTAATGAAAGATCATCAAAAAATCATATTTCAATTATCTAAATGGGTCTTACGTTCTTTGTAATTTTATATAGATATTTAAGAAAAATTACGCGTTAGAAAAAAAACCACTATGGCGATGTCTATTTTACAGAAATAAAAAAATTCGATATGGAGGAAATTCTCAACTGTTGTGCTTAACAATGTATAGACAATCAACTCATCTGCATAATTCACAATATTTTTGTACTTCCCTAAGCAATCCATTTAATTTTAAAAATTATATTTATTTTTGACATTTTAGATTCCATTAACACAAAAATTTATTTTTATTTCCTTAAATTTGAATAAAAGTCATGACCCAAAATTATAAGAAACACACCTATTTTCTGTCTTCAAATGTATTAAATTAACTTATTGTTTGGTTTTAACATTTCATAAAACAGGATTACCAAAAGTCCATAAACTTCCATTTTAATTTATAATTAATGTATATGTCAAACTTAATAAGAAAGCTTTAGGTTGTGCATTCAAGCATTCAAGAATAGATTTAATATAAAAGTTTTAACAGAATTCCACTTAAATATCGAGTTTAACACTTAAAGACAATTAATAAATTCAAAGTTAATTAGATTAGAAACCCTCATTGGATAGCTCAGGTAGCTAAATCTATTTCAAAATGATGTCTACTATAAATTAACTGAATTTTATTAAAGGTTTAAGATGCTCTACTATCACAATGAAAAACGTTATTGATACATGCTAACAACTTCAAGTTCGTTAATCTGACGAGATCGCATACTTCGGGCTAGAATTATTCCCCAATTACTGCCTACTTACCTGCCCATGATCCTGCCTTAGTATGTCTTACATGCATATAAATTCCCATTATAAACCATAAGGATACGAATAAAGAAAAAAGTAAAATTTCTCATTTTGAACTAATTAATTTCGAGTCTTTGCCGTAATTAAATCAGCCGTTCCTTCAAATAGAAAAAGGATTTCAGATAGAACTTTGAGAATAATGTTTTCTTAAAATTTGTTTTTATAAATGCCGAATAAATATTTTGAGGTGATTAGAGTTGCCTAAATAATCGGTTTAAATTAAAGACTGTGTATATATGCGCCTTACTAACATAATAGTTGTTTTTAATTTACTTAAAAAAATCGTTTGATAATGTCGAAACTTCTGTTTTAGTTAATGCAAATAAAATTAATTAAATAAATTTAAATAAATTTATACTGTCATATTCTCAGTAATTTTAAATATTTAAGATTGTTTGGTATTAAAGGTAGAGCACATTTCATTTTCTCAACCCCCAGCGGATTCGGATAAATATTTCAAACCCTCATAATTATTAATGAATAATAAATTTGCTTTAAAAATCCAAATTAATACGTAATTTTACACCTTTCAAGTATCGAAATCCAAAATGTCTTTAAGTAATTTTAAATTATTCATTTTCATTTAAAACCGATTTTCACTAAACAGCATTTATTTCTATAAATTTAGTATTGATATTTATTAATATTTAAGATTTAAATGATTTCATGAAATCTCGCAGTAGGCACTTGTAGTTGCATAATCATCCAGAACTCCGTCTAAGGTTGTAACTGTGAATATTTTAAATGATAATTATTCATCTTTGCATAACAACTTCAATTACAACTGCAACTTCAATTAGACATATTTCTCAAAACATAATACAGCTTACAAGTTCAGGATCTCGTTCAATTTTGTTTCATTTGAACAAATAGCAGAAAATAAACAAATGAAACTATTAAAGATAGGTTATGTAGGTTAAAAATAAGCAATTGGTTTTTTTTTCGATGTTTAGAAAAAAAATTCGTCAAATATCCTACGATTTTTGCTTGATGTTTATACATTGGGCACTTAACCAAATCATGTCCAAGAGTCAATTCCATAGGAGCATTATTAACCCTCTGAGCGGTTAGAAAAAAGACAAAATTGTAAAGTGGTTTTCTCAACAAAATAGTTTGCTTTGTATTTCCAATGCATGTATATAAAATATATTTTTAAATTTTTATTCTTTTAATAGTTATAGCTTTCGAAAAAACTCTTTAGATTGGAAAAATATTTCAAGTTTATGTCTATTGGTAGAAAAACTGGAAATCCAATGACGACTATAGTAGTTTAGCTCCGTCAGATGGTTAACAGAAAAATCGCAATTTTTCCAAACCCTTTCTTTGCGAATTCTTACCCCATATGATGTGGAAAAAGTACTCAGTGCTCTTAGAGAATAAAAATCACAATTATTAGTCTCTAAATCACAATTTTTTTTTAAACTTACAGAAAGTCTTAGTAATAATTCTTACAAAATAGAAACCCCTTTCAAAAAGGAATAAAATTGGAACACTTTTTCAAAAAAGAAAAAAGTAGGAACACACTTTCAAATCGCAGAAAAAAGGGGAAATGATAACAGAATGGTAATGCTTATGTTAAATTAAAAAAATAAAACGTTATGTTTTACAGGGGTCAAAAATCAAAAATAACGATATAGTAAGTGATCTGGGCGTATTAGTAAATGAATATTTTAAAATGAGTCATCAATGTACAGTGGCTAGCAAGAAAGCTAATAGAATGTTGGTGTACATCAGGAAAAGTGTTTCATCAAAATCTAAGGATATTATCTTGCCATTGTACAGAGGTTTGGTAAGGCCGCATCTTGAGTATGCTGTACAGTTTTGGTCACCATATCTCAAAAAAGACATTGAATTGTTAGAGAAAATTCACCACTGGGCTACTAAAATGGTCCAAGGGTTTTCAGGCATTAATTATGAAGATAGATTAAGAAATTTGAATATGTATACTCTGGAAGAGAGAAGAGTAAGGGGAGATTTGATTCAACTGTTCAAATTTATCAAACAAGGGGATGTGGAGGGTTTAGATTTTAAGATTTTAGTGATAGAACGAGAGGTCATGGGTTTAAGTTAAACAAATCCCATTTTAATCGGGAAGGGAGAACACACTATTTCTATAATAGGGTAATAGACAAATGGAACAACTTGTCAGTGAATATTGTTAATTGTAAAGGAGTAACAGATTTTAAGAAGAATTTAGATATTCATTGGGATATAGTTAGGAAGTACTAGATGGACCAACCTTGCTGGGCCTTGAGCTTGTTGTTGGTCGTCAATATTTGTATTTGTACTCATTTTTGAGTACATGTCTTTTTCAAAATTGAAACTTATGTATTGGTCGTCAATATTTGCATTTGTATTTAGCAATGCGCCAATATATTTCCTGACAAAAATTGGGGACTTTTAACTAAAAATTACCCCGACTCAAAAGTTTTGAAAACATTCTGGTTGTGAGGGAGTTAAAGCGTGAATAGTTTGGTAAAAGTACGCGTGCGTACTTTTGCTCCACATGCCTTGCGAACTTTTACTCCATTTCGCCATTTTGTAGCTTCCTTGTTCTACAGATAAGTGTACTTAGAAAACATTGAAGTATCATTAATGAATCAAAAGGACAAATACATCACTATCAATAGCAAAAACAACAAAAACATTAGCTCTATTCTGCTTCACAATTTTTTTAAATAAAATGTTGAATTTATACCACATTTATACCAAAACATTTAATAATGACTTATCCAAGATTTGTAGCTCCAAACTACGATACCACAATGTTTTACAACTACGACTGATTTGACACGTCCGCAGGCTAGTTGCCGACTCATAAAACTATGTTTATGTTTATAAAACGCCACTGCGCAATCTTGCACTACGCGTACTTTTACCCCCACATACCCTATATAAACAAAAAAGTATAAGCATCGCATAAATTTATGAAGGGGAGTTTGTACCTTATATACTGGTATTTTTAAATTAACGCATTTTATGTAGGTACCGGCGCCTTTTTCTCAGAAAGTAATAAACGTAGATCTCAAAAAAAATCCGAGCATTAAACCGATACTTGGTATGCTACTACATTGATATTTTTATTTAAAATTTACTTTGAATTCATTTTGTACAAATTTAGAACAAAATATGTGTTGAAAAAAGTGGGTTTATAAAAACAACAAAATCCCACTTCAGTAAATGCAAATGCATAAAAAATATATAGTAAAAACATCAAAAAAATATAGTTAAGGTAGTTTTTGAGAAAAGTACCAGAGTTACAAAAACATCATATTGAGAAAAACGAAATTTAAAAGTAAAAACATAATTTATTAAAACAAAAATATATCTTCAGTAACACACCAAATACCTGTTTAATGCACTGAATATAATTCGGACATCTACGTTTATTACTTTCTGAGAAAATGATACCAACAATGTGTCAATTTATCATTACCAGTATATAAAGTACCAACTCCCCTTAAGAATTGTTTTACATCTCAACATTTAATACATTGTATTACAAATAGTATTTTGTGTCTAGATTATTTTCTCCCCATTTCTACTTCATAGTTCTTTGTCACTGTATTACTGATGCGAGTTCGTAACATAAGGTTGTTATGTAATAGCCGATTCTTTCCGTGAACCCATAAGAAGAAATCGAGCAGAATGATATCGAGTGAATGGGATATACAGAAAATGGATGGATCCTGTCCTGATCCAGCGTATAAGGGACGTGCTATTTACGGAATCTCGGTCGTGGACATCCAAGCGCTAATGTGGAGGAGTTCTATCTTGGGGTAAGTTAATGTTGGGTTACAAATCTTCTGCCTTGTGGTACACTTTTGGGTTCCAACATGTGACCAAGAATGTCACGTTGTTTTCGAAGAAAGGCTGTTTCGTCGAATGGTAATTTATTTGCTGCAAAAACAACCATTATAAAAAATTGAGGTGTTATTTCATTTCAGTTTTCATTTGTTTCTTCTTTTCTTTTATATTTTTAAAAGATACTGGGATACTCTGAGAATTTAAGCAAAGTTTACCTCAAATAGTTTCTATTTATATATAATATTCAAAAATACGATTCAATAGTGTTACTTAAAATTAAAAAATATATAATTTAAAAATATATATATATATATATATATATTTTCATTAAGCATATTTTGTTATCACGAAGTTGTTTTTAAAAGTTTTTTACACACAAATATGTTGAATACTGAGATACTCTGCGAATTTAAGCAAAGTTTACCTCAAATAATTTCTATTGATATATAATATTCAAAAACATGATTCAATAGTGTTACTTAAAATTAAAAAAATATGTAATTTAAAAGAATATATTTATTTGTTTTCATGAAGCATATTTTGTTATCACGAAGTTGTATTTAAAAGTTTTTTACACAAAAATATGTTGAATGTATTTTTTACAACGTGATTCATGTTCTTATATTCATATAGACAACTTTTTATTACCACATCTCCCATAAACAAAAATATATTGTTTTTTAAAGTAATTTAAATTATGTTGATTACACTGTAAAAAAGATACTTAAAAATGAGTACCTTAACCTACTAGTTTGTCTTTAAGTACAATTGCATCGTAAATGAGAGATGACGTAATCAAATTTAAAAAACCGTACTCTCTCAAAAATGAGTAGTATGATTTAATATTACTACTATCAGCGTCTGCTAATGCTATCTTAACAAATCGACCTGACAAAGTTAAAATAGTTGTTAAGAAGATGGTTTTCCACATTATTTGATGTCGATTGCTTAAATGGAAACTAAGTTAATACAAACTTATCTTACTTTATCTTACTTCCCATTTTTTTTTACCATTTTTTTTTACCATTATCTTACTTCCCATTTTTTTTGGCACACATTTTTAGCATTTCTTTATATTCTGTTTATAACTTCTTCTTCAAGTCGTCCTGGTAGTTTAACGGATTATGCTCTTAACTGCGGTGCCTGAGAATCTAGGTTCGATTCCCGATAATTCTTGGTTGTAATTGTCGATGTTTATTTAACGTGATGTATGAAGGCAACCTATGTTAGGCTAGCATCTGCTCTTTTTATTCATTGTACTCATTTTTGAGTACATGTCTTTTTCAAAATTTAAACTTTTATATTCGGAGCCATAATAAGCATTGAATGTACTCAAAAAGGAGTACATTTTACTTATTTTTGAATACCTATTTTTAACAATGTACATTTTGAAAATTAATATTTTAAAATAAAGTAACTTATTTTTAAAAAGGGCACATTTAAAGGCTTTTATTCTATATCTTATTGTTGATTTTAAATTTTAAAATATTTTTAAAATTTATTGTATAATAAAATTATGAGCATCTGTGTTCACCTGCTAGAAAATAAAGCTGATTATAAAGTTCTTATATTCAATTCATTATTATGAGAACAGATACTTAAAAGATGTTTGACTAAACCAATCAATTGTCATTTTAAAAATTGGAAATCTCCCTAAGTTGTTTTTTCTAAGATGCACAGGCCCGTCCATTGTCTGATGATAATCTATTGTCTATTGAATGTCTTTTGATATTATTATAACTAGAAATTTCATTAAAATAACCTTTCATTGTTATATTTTATTAAATTTTTGAAAAGTTTGAAAGGGACCTTCTGAATGACTTTTCGTCATAAAATGGAAGGAACATTTTAACATAAATAGAAAGGTTTATTGAAAATTCCATACACAAAAATTTCATATTCAATTTACTGTTCCGTTTTTTCGCTATTCTTTCTTTAAAAATATCGATTTTATGACAATTTTTTATATTTTCTATCTAAATATACCAACATTTTTTATAAATTTTATTTCGAATTATCCTTCTACATAAAAGGAATTCTCGTATTAATACAACATTCTTAGAGGTTAATCTTTATTTTTACTAGAGTTATTTTTTCATTTCGTAAATACAATTACGGACGAGATATAAAATTAAAAACAGTTTACTGTTACCTTCTACAGCGCTTAATATGCTTGTAATAAACTTCATCCTTCAAGCCAGCAGCACATTTTTTATATACTTTTAATCAAGTTTTATGAATCCCATAAATAATTCTAAAACTAATTTTTCTCAAAACATTTTCTTTGTGCTCAACGAGCAGAAAATATTAAAAGACTACACGCTTGAAAACTTAATGATAAGCTTAGAATGTTGCGTAGAACGGCTGAGTTTGTGAAGTACAGATAAGGTTAAGAAGTTTTTAATACTTCCGCTTTATTAATTTAAAATAAGTCATTCATTATTTTGAACTAATGTGTTAATGACTTTCATGCGTATTTACTACAGTAAAAAAAAATATTTGGTACCCTATCCAAAACTTAAAAAGTAGACCATGTTAATATATTTACAAATTAAAATAACAGTTAATTATTATACAAACATTATTTATAACTATTGACAGTTGATATTAGTAATTCTTAGAAGTTCTTCATGCATTATAACAAATAATTTAATACCAAATGCACATTCTAATAATTAAGAGTTTAATTTGAGTGCTAGTTTAAATTAAAAATGCTAACTAGAAAAGTAATTTTCAGCTTGTAAATATGAATTACCAATTTAGAGAGAAGTAAGTAATTCAAATGACATCAATTGTAACTTTAATTATAATAAATTTAATTGTTAATGAAACTCATTAACATATTCAGCAACGAATACTCTTTATAATTATAGACGGTTTTTTTTATTTTCTATGACTAATTCACACGTAATAATTATTTGCAACATTTGATTGGCACTATATGGAATAAAATCCTTAATTGGGTCTATAAAGTAGACAATATATTTAAATAAATTTAAGCAATTGGTACTACATTAAGGATATGAAATATTTTTTTCCTTGACATCAACTAAATTTTATCTAATATAAACAAACTCCTAGTCTATATTTATATGATATAAAAGTCGTAGTTCTCAATTACCACAATTCGAATTAAATTTAATCAGCATAAAATATTCATAAAAGTTGTGAAAATGAAGGCTTTTTAAAGGTATTTGGAACAACATGCAGATTTCATGAAGGTTTAATATTGGAACATTCAACATTAAACTTCTAGAAAAGAAAATGTAGATATTTTTTAAACTTGAAAACATTTCAAAACACTAAAACAAACTTTAAAATACCTTCAGATATTATACAGGTATTTAAAACAATATGCAAGTTTCTTGAGGGTTTTATAAAGGTATTTAAAACAACATGCAAATTTTATGAAGGTTTTATAAAGGTTTCATGAAGGTTTTGATAAAGGTTTTATGCTGGATCTTTTTGTTGCTGAGATTTTGCCTTCATTCATTCTAAAACGGAATCAATCTTATAAATGTGGTATTCTTACCAAAATTACCTTGAAAATATCATATTCACAAATTAAAATAATGCATTCATAGTTTACATTCTTTTCTTAATATTTTCTGCTACAATTAAAAATAATATAAATTTCAGAACCAATATAGGTTTCCAACATCATTTATTTATACATAATATATTAAACTACATTAACTATAAATTACACAGTTCACTATATATAAGAAGTTATACGTATATATCCCATAACCTCTTAATAAACAACAATAGAATTCTGCACCATAAACTTAATTAAAGTAAGTGATGCATTTACTATGTTAGCATATAATGTATATACCACATGCTAGTCGATTTGTCTAAAAGATTAGCACAGTACAGTTAATCCGTCGTCATTTAGTTAGAAATGTCGCCTCTTCCATTAGTCGGCAATATAGGTCCTTAAATTTGATTTGTAAGCAATGGCGAATCCCTTCATTTCCGTTAAGTGAAATCAATTTCTCAAATCAATCGTAACCGCTGAAAGATAAGGTGATATGGAAATTGATTATGTCGCGAACTATTCCACTGTGCCAGTATAATCTCCTTGTATTATCGTGTGAAGGGAACTGTATATATAGTCGGATTTCAATTGCATTGCAATTACCAAGCGCTCACGCAACTAACTTTGACCGAATTGCTTGATGACGTTGCTTAACACCACCAAACAGCCGAAAGCTATCAAATAATATATCCGTTAAAACAACGGCATGATCATAGTTTCGTATCCAAAATAAGGTGTTTAATGTTTTCGAATGAGTAACTACTATATTGTCCATTATTAAAACCGTTTAAATATTATTTGAAAATACACCTGAGTATACGTGTATTTGTCCTTTCTCACCCTTTCAACTCATATGTCACCTTTGCTGCCTCAATGCCGGCAGGTGTAGTCATAAAAGTGATTATGCGCAATACGATGACACTGCATACAGTTCCCCCAAGCGGCAATGTTAAGAGTTAGCCTGTTTATCTCTAAAATTATATGACATACATGATAATAGCCTGTTTCAAAGTTGTAGTACAGCATCAGTTTAGTAGGAACAGACACTTTGCTCACATGGTAGTAACTATAACATGTATAACGCTCATATATTTGTTTAACTTACACCCAATGATATCTCTTAAACTTACAGAAAGCGGAAACTCCTCCCTTGCGAAAAAGGAAACGAGCATTGTACGCGTTGTATTCATAGCTGTCTCTTCGATCTAAATTGATGCTGCTCTACAACTTTGTAATTAGTTACTTTTATGTATGATCTATATTTTTAGGAATAGGCATGCTAACTAAGTACATGGCCGCTAGGGATCGCTGTAAATTGTCTCAAAGTATAGGACAAAGTTATTTTAATATATAATTAGTTAGATGACATTTAAGGTGGGGAGAAAGGATTTTATACGACACCATGTCTATCCAAAAGACAATTACAGAGACACAATAGTTTAAAAATAACTTATTTTTGATAAATATAAAAAATAATATAAACTTTTTTTATTCAAAATCACAGGGAAACACTTCAACCTTCTATACTTGAATGAAATAAATTGAAAATAATGGAGTTTCACAAATCGAAAATGTCACTCAGTCATTATTGAGATGCAAAAAAAAATTCTGTTACATAAAATACACAAAGAACCAAGAATCGTTTTTATAAACCTCAAGTTAGGGTACACGAAATTCAATTTAAAACTCAAACATCGAAACCATTTCACTTTCTTGAAGTTTTGCATTCTATGTGTCAAGAAATGCGCTCAATCTATCTCTTATTCTAAAATATTGCCACGAAAAATCCGAGACACTATGCAATTTTTGTTTACTTCAATTTTATTTTATGTATCGCTTCCCTTTTTTTTGCAGTGATAAGTAAAACCTTTCACACCCGCGCAACTTCTCCCAGAAGATTCAAAATGCCAAGCAAATCGAGTTATTCAGATTCAAAATGCCAAGCAAATCGAGTTATTCAGATTCAAAATGCCAAGCAAATCGAGTTATTCAGATTCAAAATGCCAAGCAAATCGAGTTATTCAGATTCAAAATGCCAAGCAAATCGAGTTATTCAATTCACACCCCCATGTTACGGGCGCGAGTCCAGCGATTTTCCCCGTGACAAATGTTGCAAAAGAATCGTTTTTGAAAGCTATGAAAATACTTCAGACAGAATTTGAATTCTTGGTTCTGCAATTGGAAACGGGAAAGCGTCCCTCCCTTGCATTTAAAAGAGTGTAGCGAGTCTTTCTTTCTTTCTTTCTTACGAACATTGAAGGAAAATTACATCTTATATATTTTAATCAAGGAAGCACATAGAAGTGTATCTCTTTTTCTAAAACAATATTTCGAATAGTTAGCATGCATAAATTATACTAGTATAACAATCTTGTTTTTTTATTTTAGTAACAAATATTTTTTTAATAAAATAGGGTGGTTCAGATTTTCCTAAGCTATGCTAAATAGTTGACGCTATTGTCTGTCTTTCAAATTCGCTAGTCTCGTTTTCTAATTAGAATTCAAAATTGATTTTTTTCTGTTATTGATTTATAAAACTGTTATTGTATTGAAATCGCTCTTATTGTATTAAAAAAAAAACGTTATTGTATTGAAATCGCTCTTATTGTATTAAAAAAACGTTATTGTATTGAAATTGCTCTTATTGTATTAAAAAAAACGTTATTGTATTGAATCGCTCCTTTTGTATTAAAAAAACGTTATTGTATTGAAATCGCTCTTATTGTATTAAAAAAAACGTTATTGTAATAAAATATTACAATTGAGCGACCTTTTTCATAGTAGCGTAATATCGTATTAACATATGTATTATTTGTGATCTAAAAGTATTGACAAATTATTAAAATGTTATATGTTTTCAAAAGAAATAACTATTTCATTTCTCCTGCAAATGAGTTCTAAAGACAATCAATTAGTTTAAGCTACAGACGCCTCTAAACAGGGAAACTTATTTTATTGTCACACTGTATTTTAAAGCAAACAAAAAAGTTTAGAATATTAAATCGCAATTTTTTAAATTATTTGCACTTCTACATATTTACAGGTTTTAGTTTTAAAAATCATCGAAATTATTCATATAGAAATCTATATATTTCACAGAAAGAAATATCCTATTCACATACCTAAATTATTTAAAGAATTTATGAACTGAAGAAATAGCTATTATTCTCTAATTAAAAAAATATGTCATTTTTACTTCAAAATTGGTATTAATATTTACCTTTTGAGCTCAGTACGATCCTGTGATATACCTCCTTACGGCCTATCTCAACATGCCAACTCATGCCTCCCACATATCATATAAAGACACCTGTCAAAAGTAGATGTTTCTAGGTTAATGATCCAAGCTGAAGAGAAAATTGGCTTTACTTGTCTCACAAACTGAAGACATAACTCAATTTCTAAGGTTTTAGCAAAGCATATCGATCGGAATAGGAAAACAGGCATCTGAAAATTCACTCCACATTAAACATTTAGTGAATAAGGTTTCAGTGCAAAAACAATTGAAATAAGACCTTTGTAAGAAGAAATAGAATTCATAATGGATACTTTGCTATTAGAGGCTTTAGACATATTATAAATAATCTATTAAGAGAGTTGATTTATTTAATATTAACCATACACCAAAGTTATAATTACATATAAATTATTTTTAAATCAATGATAAATGTATGTAATAAAACTCATACTTATAGATTATAAATAGTCTATAATAATCAGGATACAAAATACACAAGTTTATAGAAAATTTATTCATTGTACTCAAAAATGAGTATAATGAATAAAATGAGCAGATGTAGCTTACATAGGCTGACTTCATAAATTACTTTCAATAAATATCGAAATTTACAACCAATACTTATCGGAAATCGAACCCAGGCCCTCAGGCACCGCAGTCCATTGCCTTATCCGTTATACTACCAGGGTGATGTGAAGAAGTTATAAACAGAATGAATATTAAAAAAGGGTGCCAAAAGAGAACGGGGGGGTAAGATAAGTGAGTTGCAATAAATAAATAAAATAATGTGAAAAACCATCTTCTGATCAACAGTGTTAAGTCTGTCAAGTTTTGATAAGATGGCTTGATAAGAAGCTGAAATTAGCAATATTAAATCACAATGCTCATTTTGAAAAAGTACGGTTATTTAAATTTGAGTACGTCAACGCTCATTTAAGCAATTGAACTCAAAGAAAAACGAGTATGTGCAGGTATTCATTTTTAAGTACATCTTTTTTACAGTGTGTCAATCGTTTTTATCATCTCCTGTAAAATTTATGAAAATTGATCTATCTGGTTATGAAATTGGGGGCTCTTTTATATTACTAAAATACGATAAACATATAACTCTATCAATTATTATTTATTTTTGAGTATGCAATGTGGAAGATGAAGTTGTAATTTATATAATTTTATTTACTATAAATTCATATTAAACATGGAGAAAATATATTCACGTAGTTCTACCCTGATACAAGAGACTGATTCTACATTTATGCCAATTCTTCATGAACAATTAAAGCTCGAGCGAGCTTTCGCAGATGGCTCTGTGATTTGAAAGTACTGTTATACTTAAATTTGAGTACGTCATCGCTCATTTACGATGCAATTTTACTCAAAGAAAAACGAGTACGTTCATGTACTCCCCCATTTTAAACAAACTTTTTTAGAATCGTTTTTATTATCTCCTGTAAAATTTATAAAAATGGATCTATCTGGTTATGAAACTAGAGGGCTCATTTTTATTACTACAATATGATAAACATACAACTCCATCAATTATTATTTATTTTTGAGTATGCAATGTGGAAGATGAAGTTGTAATTTATATAATTTTATTTATTATAAATTCATAATTAACATGGTGAAAATATATTCACGTAGTTCTACCCTGATACAAGAGACAGGTTTTACTTTTAGGCCCATTGTACACCGACGATTAAAACTAGAGCGAGCTTTCGCAGATGGCTCTGTGATACGAGAAAGTACGGTTACTTAAATTTGAGTACGTCATCGCTTATTTACGATGCAATTGTACTCAAAGAAAAACGAGTACGTCCATGTACTTCCCCATTTTAAGCACATTTTTTTAGAATCGTTTTTATAGTCTCCTGTAAAATTTATAAAAATGGATCTATCTGGTTATGAAACTAGAGGGCTCATTTCTATTACTACAATATGATAAACATACAACTCCATCAATTATTATTTATTTTTGAGTATGCAATGTGGAAGATGAAGTTGTAATTTATATAATTTTATTTATTATAAATTCATAATTAACATGGTGAAAATATATTCACGTAGTTCTACCCTGATACAAGAGACTGGTTCTACTTTTAGGCCCATTGTACACCGAGAATTAAAACTAGAGCGAGCTTTCGCAGATGGCTCTGTGATACGAGAAAGTACGGTACTTAAATTTGAGTACGTCATCGCTCATTTACAATGCAATTGTACTCAGAGAAAAATAAGTAAGTTCAAGTACTCATTTTAAGTAGAATTTTTTTACAGTGTAGAATGTCATATTTCACCCACAGTTTTGAGCGCAAGTAAACAATTAAAACCTCTTCATTTTTAATATGGAGCCAGAGCCCCTTAGTATTAAAAATTAAAGTTAAATTAAAATTGAAGAATTAAAAATCTTTCTTCTTTACATTTACAAATTTTTAATGAACACACTATCAGTTCTAAAGAGCCTCATACATTTTTTATTTTCGCCTATATAAAAACACATTTTTTGTGAATATCTCGAAGGTAAATATACAGGACGCGATTGAAAGAAAACAACATCCTGTTCAAATCGATTAGCTTGCCTAAAGGAGAAATAATTCCGATACTCATATTGTACTAATAATGATAGAATTAAATACTCTAATGCAGATGTTATTAAGCTCTGAAGAAATTGTTGTATGGATACTTGGAGCATTAAACTCGGAAGAGTAAATTTTTTTGGGCCTTCAAAAATTTTAATTAATTTTCTTTTGCAGCGGAAGATCGATAGATAAAAATAGTAGAATCTTTTATCTTACTTGAAAGTAAATTAACGCATAAAAAACACAGTGTGTCTTCAAGGAAGTTTTCAGTGATTTCTTATTCAGATAAATTAACGGAAAGATCGAAAGCGCAAGATTAATTGGTTTAAAAAAAAAACTTTTCCTCTTACTTTCTTATGAAGTTATTTTTAGATACACACTTTAAAACTGCTAATTGCATGGATGAATAATTGTTGCGCGAAATATTATTTTGCTTTTAACAAGAAGTTAATATTAAAAAGAGGGACTTTCAATGCTTTACGGTAGTTAAGCATAACTGATCATAAAAAAAATAATAACAAACTTTTCGCTACTACATTAATATCGACGTCTTTATTTCACTCTTGACATACGGGATTGTTTAATAAGAGAATATTTTTGACTTTCAAAAAACAAAACTGACAGAGAAATTATGAAATATTTTAATTAGTAAGTTGATTGATTAAATTATAACGCTTTCCGCAGAACTGAATTTTCATTACAAAGCGTCTTTTAATTATTAAATATTTGATATCCCGTGCCTATAACATAATATAAGGAAAAATCATTCTTGCTTTTTCTTTCTGTTTCGAAGGCTTAGTTGTGTTATATTGATTTTAATTACTTTATGTAATAAATACAAAAAAATTCGTATTACTCCGTTAAATAATTTACAACTCCTTTTAATTACTGCTAATGACTGTAGCAAAGTATTTATAGAAAAAAATAACCAAACATTTATCCAAACAACCTAAATACGTATAGTAACTTGAAATGTTGTTCCCAAAATTGATATTATTTACAGTAGAAATTTTATATATAAATAAATAAATATAAAAAATTTATACACTTGGTTTATACAAATAAAAACCTGGGGGAAAGAATAATAAGAAATACCTGGGGGAAATAAATTATTAATATACCTGGGAAAGGCATTAGCAAATTTGGGGCTGGAAATGAATTGACTCCTGGTGTAAATGTAAGCTGCTGATCCAACTGCTGTTGCGGTTACATAAAGTATACTTTTGGAATCTTAGATACAGCAGTGATAGGGGATGAGAGGGATTCTTCTATCGACTAGTTCCCAAGCAGAAAGTTTTGGCTTCCAACAAATATAATGAAGTTAACCAAAGTATTAGAAAGCAGTAAAAAAAATGGCATAAAATATTTGGAGGAGATTCTAACAAATGCTATCGTGTCTATTCCGAGATTATTTGAAGAAGAAAGTTTAACTGCAGTAAGACATTTTTTGTTTCCTAACATAAAATACACGACAGACTAATGTATGAGATAAAACATTTTTTGTTTCATACTATAAAATACGCGACAGACTAATGTATGAGATAAGACATTTTTTGTTTCATAATATAGATAGATAGATAAATAGATAGATATATAGATAAGTTTATTGTAGTGGGCCGTAGCCCATTGACAAAGGTTAGCAACATAATAGAACAAAAGCGGATACAAAATTAGATAACACAAAATACAAGATATAATATATTAAAAAAAATTAAAACACAATTTGAACAAATATGCAAAAAAAGACAAAAATAAATTACATGAGCAATTAGAATTAGGGTTTTAATCTGCTATTCCTGCACAAGTTCACTTATGAAGTCCTCCTGGAATTTTAAAATAGAGATTGCGTAATTATAAAAACAAAAATATTCTTTTTTGAAAAATTTTAGGATGGCTGAAATGTTATTGGATTTAATTGGTGATAAGTATTTTCATCTGAATGCATCGTAAATTGGACAGATTAAAAATACATGATCCCAGGTTTCACTTTCTGTTGTGTTACAAAATTTACATGAATTTTGTTTCATAATATAAAATACACGACAGACTAATGTATGAGATAAGACATTTTTTGTTTCATAATATAAAATACACGACAGACTAATGTATGAGATAAGACATTTTTTGTTTCATAATATAAAATACACGACAGACTAATGTATGAGATAAGACATTTTTTGTTTCATAATATAAAATACACGACAGACTAATGTATGAGATAAGACATTTTTTTTGTTTCCTAGACATAAAATACACGACAGACTAATGTAGGAGATAAACAAGTTTAGTTTTTACTTTAGCCCGTCCAAATTGTGTTCTCTTAACAGTGATCTGTTTAAGAGGCTTCCCCTTTTAAGAGACTCCCCCTACAGAGACTCACAGCTTGAGATATATCAGCAACCCATCAATCCATGCGCAATTTGATTATATTAAAATACTGTTGACAAAATAATTCATTATAATACACTACAAGTATATGTTCCTTTCGATGTAGTAAATGTTTTTCAATGTTTTTTAATACATTCAAAGTACAGAGTAAAGTACATACATTCAAAGCACAGAGTGTTATTCAAAGTACAGAGTAAAGGAAAGGTACTTAAAAATGAGTACCTGAACATACTCGTTTTTCTTTTAATACTATTGCATTGTAAATGAGCGATGACGTACTCAAATTTAAGCAACCGTACTTTCTAAAAAAATGAGCAGTGTCATTTAATATGGCTCAATTCAGCTTCTATTCCAGCCATCTAATAAGGCGACCTGACAAACTTAAAATAGTTGTTCAAAAGATGATTTTCCACATTATTTTATGTCAATTGCTGAAATGGAAACTATGTTATTACACTTCAATTATCTTACTTCCCATTCTCATGGCACAACTTTTTAATATTTATTCTCTTTATGACTTATTCAGGTCGCCCTGGTAGTACAACGGATAAGGCAGTGTACTGCGGTGCCTAAGGATATGGATTAGATTCTTGGTAAGTTTTGGTTGTAATTGTTGATAATTATAGAAAGTAATTTATGAAGGCAGCCTACGTAGGCAAGCTACGCTGTTTTTATTCACATTTACTCAATGTACTCATTTTTGAGTACATGTCTTTTTCAAAAAGGAAACTTATGTATATGCCATGATAAGCATTGAATGTAATAAAATAAGAGTATATTTTACTTGTTTCTGAGTGTCTATTTTTAACAGTGTATATGAAACGCATAAGCATTATAATATAATCTGCGTTTCCATAAATCTAATGAAGAGAAATATTCAGTATTTTTTAATAAATCAATTTCACGTTATTATTAGTCTTCATATTTAACTATTGATTTAAATTGTAATGCAAATCGTCTTTTAGTAAAAAGAATATAAATAAAAATATTATGGAAATTAACTAATTTACACTTTTTTATAATTTTTTTAAGTTCTATAAAAAAAAATATATATATAAATGGAATTAACTTTTGATAAAAATGTAAACTCTCGAAGCTCATATACCGAATTTTAAAAAAGAAGCTACATTTAAATGTTAAAATACCAGAACGGTCTTACTCATAACTACTACGAATGAATCATTTGCATTCAATGATTATCAAATCAAATAAAAGTTGATATGATAAAGCAACCAATTTTATGTTGCTAATTGTCATTGAAGTACATTGAAAATCGCATTTAATAATGATTATGAAAAAAGAAACGATTTATCAACTAAAACTGCCGAAATTTTTTTTTATTTATCTGAAGTAAATATAGTCCACATTAGCGTCCCACATGTAATCAATCATCCTACCAAATTATATCACAGCTTAAATTAAACATTGACAATAAATAAAAATTAATTATTTTTTCGCATTAAAAATATGTTCTTGATCAGTTGTTTTACCAACAGTTTATTTGATTAAATTAAAAAATACTGAATATTAATAACAAACAACAAAACAGAATTCCTTACAACCCTCATGTTTCCAAATTTAAAACAATTTACTACTCTCATAAAAAGAGACCTCTGTGGCCGAGTGGATTAAGGCGTCAGCTGGGAATCCAAGGGTCCCCGGTTCAAACCTTGCGATGGACTAGACTAAAGAATAGTAAAAAGTAGTGATATTGCGATCGGAGGGTAGCCAACTTCGCTACCAAAATACTAGAATGTCGTCCAGAACATCCACAAAAAATTAACGGCGTGTAAACGGGACTGGTACACGATAAATCTGATCGGGGTCCAAAGTCCCGACGTCTATTGAAGGCGTTGGCAGGTGTTGTCCTCGTCATCTGACCATGGTTCAAAAATACGAGGCATCGTTCCCGGGCCTTTACTTCGAGATAGGCCCCAAACCGTCGCCAATATCCCACTATGCATCTCTAGCGCGACGTTAATTAACCAACCCAAACCAACTCTCATAAAAAAAATCTATATAAATTTCTCTTTCACAACCATCACAATATCTTCATTTTTCCTGTCCGCAAACTCCATTGATAACTTTACCCTAAGTTCGACATCCGATTGGTGGTCCTTTCTTTCCCATAGAAACATCCACTTAATCTCTGGCTTTTCCTCTTCCAATACAAGGCAAACACCAGAGCGAAAAAATAAACATCTCCTTTTCACACATATCAAACGGCATCCACTCTGACATTTTCCTAGCTTTTCCCAAATCCCTATGTTTATCTTCTCTGTGCAATAAAAACGTCTTCTAAGAGGACTCTGGTTTTTTATAGTTTGAGTACTTCCATGTTGTGGTAGTCACTTATTATCCGCCTTGTTCCTTTTATTGAATGGCCTTGGATAAATAACCAGGTTCTCCAGTTCTAGCAAAAGTCGAAGGTTTCTTGTTTCTGGTTGATTGTCCATGCTTTCAGAACTGAATTTAAGAGTGCATTTTTACATCCCAAGAGTAAATTAACTTCCTGTAAAAGAACGTTTTTTCTCGTCTTGTTCTCGTTATTCGTTCATTTATACTCAGGGGAATTATTTGTAGCGATATTGTGTGATTACCACACTGTTAAAAATAGGTACTCGGAAATAAGTAAAAGGTACTCATTTTTGAGTATATTCGATGCTTATCATGGCTCCGAATACATAAGTTTCGATTTTGAAAAAGACATGTATTCAAAAATGAGTAAAAATAAATAAAAAGATGCTTGCCTACATAGGCTGCCTTCATAAACCACTTTCACTAAACGTTAACAATTGCAAGCAAGACTTACCGGGAATCGAACCCAGATCGTCAGACACTGCAGGCCTTGGATAAATAACCAGGGCCTTCAGTTCTAGCAAAAGTCGAGGGTTTCTTGTTTCTGGTTGATTGTTCATGCTTTCAGAACAGAATTTAAGAGGGCATTTTTACATCCCAAGAGTAAATTAACTTCCTGTAAAAGAACGTTTTTTCTCGTCTTGTTCTCGTTATTAGTTCATTTATGCTCAGGGGAATTATTTGTAGCGATATTGCGTGATTACCACACTGTTAAAAATAGGTACTCGAAAATAAGTAAAATGTACTCATTTTTGAGTACATTCGATGCTTATCACATCTCCGAATACGTAAGTTTCAATTTTGAAAAAGACATGTACTCAAGAATGAGTAGAAATAAATAAAAAGATGCTTGCCTACATAGGCTGCGTTCATAAACCACTTTCAATAAATTTTAACAATTGTAAGCAAGACTTACCGGGAATCGAACCCAGATCGTGAAGCTGTGCAGTCCAGAGCAGTATCCGTTAAACTACCAAAGCGACTTAAAGATGTTATAAACAGAAATGTTAAAAAGGTGTACCAAAGAATGGGAAGTAATATAAAGAAAGGAATGAGTTGTAATAACTCAGTTTCCATTTAAAAAATCGACATCAAATAATGTGGAAAACCGTCTTCTAAACAACTATTTTAACTGTGTCAGGTCGCTTTGTTAGGATGACTTGAACAGAAGCTGCGATTAGCAGTATTAAATCAAACTGCCCATTTTTTATTAAGTACGGCTACTTAAATTTGAGTACGTCATCGCTCATTTACGATGCAATTGTAGTCAAAGAAAAAGATTAGGTTCAGGTACTTATCTTTAAGTACCTTTTTTTACAATGCAGTTAAAAAAAATCGCAAGATACCTAGATCAACGCAAAACTTGGGATGAATATAGCATCTTATTTCCCTGAATAAATGCAATATTTCAGTGTCAGAACAGAACAGAAACGAATGATATTCGCATTCATTTAACGAACATAATAAATCCATTATTTGAACCAAAAATCATTGACTTCAAACGTGTTTCAGTTAGATTACTATGGTGTCGCTTGCTAAAACAACATGTAACGGAAGTATGTAGTGCGTTTGCGCAGATGACACCGTTGTCACGCCACGAGCTAAATTTAGCCTAGCACGCGTATTTTACAGAGGTATATCTTGGCAGTACGCATGTCGATTTGAGTAGGAGTGGTAGCGTTTGACGAAAGCACAATCCATCTAACTCAAACCGATGCTTATGAGGAGTGTAAAGCCTATAAGTGTTTTATTTGTACCCAAGAACCCATACACCATCTTCAGAACCACAAGACGTTTCATATACCCCATTGTGACTGTATCCCGATACAATATCTCTGTTTTGTGTGAATGGAATAGCATACAATCAACTGCTTTCTAACTCACAATTGGAAAACTCAAATTGAGTCCGCTAACAGAGCAACTTTTAAGTTGCGGAAAATGTCATTTTACTTGCTACCGCGGCAATTAATTGATAATTTGGCAATATTTTAGTGTATTGCTATAATACGAATTTGGCGACATTTCCCCCTTCAATGCGACAAATTCGAAATCTGAGACCTGACATCCCTCAGTTCAATGCAACTAAATAATAAATAATCAAAAGCGGTAGGCATGCAATTTTTTTGTTTATCAGTTAATTAAAAGTTGCACCCAATTTGCTGCTTGACCAAGATATATCTTTCAAGTCACCGCAAACGGCCCATTGTGTTCTTAGTCGCCTACTTGCGACTGACTCACTGTGAGAAAAGAATTTTCAGCTTTATTCAGTACAACAAAAAATTAACAATATATCCGTAAATTGACGAATTTTCTTACAGGTTTTAATAACCAGCACTTGATACAAATTTCCTTAAGAAGTATTCCAAGTATTGGCACATTATGTACGCAGGCTGTCACTAAAAAAGTTGTTACGCGCTACGTTTGTTTACACATATGAAATAGATACAAAATTAGGTAAACTATCAATCATAAATTGACAGTCATAAAACCATATAATCAATTTTCTTAAAATTTTTAACTTTAAATTTTTATACGTCTTGTTTAGTCAAAAAATTAAATTACAAAAACATATCGCAAATAAATTTTTCTCACTTGATTTGAAAAAATTCCATACCTTGAAGTTAAAAACTAAAGTATGACTTTCACTAATTCAAAATAAATAGGGCTATAAAGTAAAACAATTGTTAAGTTATATTGTAAATTTTTGCCTTTTTTTGTATAATTTTTAGGTAACATGTGTTTAATTTCTTATAAATTTACATTCTGTAATCGATCTGATTTTTCCGAAATAAAATTTAATCATACTATATTGATAAAATACCTGAAATTTAAAAATAAATAAAAGAACGTTTTTTTTGTTTTTATTTGTTTTTTTACAATATAAAAAAATTTCATACTTTTTTGTAATGTATTATATTTTTATAATATCTAAAGAAATAGCTATGTAACTTTTTTAAACAATTATAACAACGGATTGTAGATTTATACTAATCGAAAATGTTATATTACAGGGGAAGAATAAAATTTGGAAATTTATAATTTCTACAAAAATTAATTATAAAAAAGGTTTATTGCCATTATCTGAACACTACATCATTTTCAGCATTTTTTTTTTCAATTTACATAGTTAACGTTTCTATGATATATAAAAAATAAATCCCGCACCCAATTTTCTACAAACCCTTAGTGATGTTTAAAGCATAGCACAAAGATATAAGATATGAAGCCTACTTGCATCGATATTTTCTTTCAAAATACATAAAAAAAGGTAACATAATAATTTCAAAAAATACAAAAACTAGGGAGAAAGGCAAACTGGGGATTAAGACACGATGAAATTGAGGATGTGAAAAAACAAGTGCAATCGTTCAAACAACAAGAGTTATAATTTTGTCTTTTCTCATTAGTAATATTGTCATTCTTTCCAATTTTCATTAAATCGGTACATTGTGTTCAGTAATACATTAAGATAATAATATTCACAACGAGAAATAAAAGTTATTATGAACATACTTTTGAAATGTAATTTTCGTATAAAAATCCAAACAAAAGTTTATATTCTTTATAAAAATGTGCAATACCACTATTTCATGCAATTATACTTTGCATTCAAATTTCTTAATAATATGATCTTGCTTACTATTATGTATAACATCATTTTAACAGACAATAATACATATATCATCTGCATAGTTCATAAATGATTTCAAGAGAATAACCTGCTGAGGACCTCTACAATGCGGATCGCAATTCAATTGGGCATTTGGGACCTGAAATTGGAATGGCCACTATGACAGCTGGATATGTCAAATCTTTGGGAAAGTGCATTACGTCCTTCTGACATTTCCCAAGTTATCTAACAACCTATGCAATTCGCATTGAAGTTTAATATGATCAAAAGGTAACATATTAAGGTTAAGTTTATATGTATATATATATATATATATATATATATATATATATATATATATATATAATGCAGTTTTTGTAGTATTAAGCAACGTATGATCTAATCCATTATTATGATTTAAATTGTATTACTAAAACTTACATAAGCAATAATTTAAATCTACGATATTATTTCAAATTTAACATATTAATTTTTTGACCCCCCATACCCGTGGGGAAAAAATTGAGTAGGTTCCGTCGAGACTCAGACCAGCGACCTATTGCTCCGAAGTGCCGTACGATGCCGATTACACTACAAAGGCACGTTCCAGCAAAAAGAGTCAGCATAAAACCTTCATAAATTTTTGAAATTGAAGGTTTCATGCAGGAGAACTGCAGTTTTTTTGAAGATCTATAAAATTAAAGGTTTTTGTTTCAATATCTCTCATAAAACCTGTAAAAAACCTTCATAAAAACTTGCAAAAAACCTTCAATTTTTAATCATGAATGGAAAGTGCAGATATTTTAAAGGTTTTATGCAGGAAAATTAAAAACTTCAAAAACTGCAGTTTTTTAATTCAATGTTCTTTATAAAACAATATAATTTTATCAAGATGTGTCTTGATGCAATAATTCTTTTAAACGCATTTTTTTAAAAAATCGTTAATATTTATGAGATTAACGTACAATAGATCAGTTTTCCGGGACATTCTCTTTCTTTTGACACCCCATTTGTTAAGATTCATCGCAAGTAAAAGGCGTGAAAGGGATTTTTACTACTAAAATTATATATATATATATATAGCAATAATTTTTATGTAACTATCAATTAATGATAGTTTAAATGACATAAATCGATTTCAAATATACTCCAAGTGTATCATCGCATTTATTTATGCAGCTAGTGACGTGTATGAAAATAATTTACGGAACTACAAAACATTGAAAATTATCAATAAACAAGCATTTACAAATTTCAAATACGATTAAAAAATTACCAAGAACAGAAAATGTTCTCGAAATTGTTGTCAAAGACCGTCAAATTGCATTTGCGAAAACAATAGTTTTCGCAAATGCAATTTGACGGTCTTTGCGTAATCGACGAATAAAAATTATAAAAGACTTTAAAAAAAAAATTTTAGCAACCTAAATACGGCTACTAACAAAGGAATTTTAAAAAATAAGCCTTTCTATGAAAAAAGATCAAATATCAACCATTTTAGTAGTTTTATTTGAATTTTTTTCTGGTAAAATTTTAGATTTTTTTTTATGAAAAATATACGAAACTACACAATACTATTGACAAGCATCTTAAAAATATCAAAATGGGAAAATATTAGTTTTCAGAACATTAATTTTTTACTTTATTTCAAAACTATTACCCATAGAGCTAATTCTCATGCTAATTTATAATATGTACATATTTTACAATATGCTCATAAAAAAAATTAAATTTCACCATTAATAATAAAAAAAGCCTTAGACTCAAAAAACAATCAAGAAAAACCAAACACCGAGAAAAAAACAATTTCAAGTTTTCGTTCCTTAAAAAAATTAATCCAGCATAAAATATCAATTTATTAATAACAGATACAGTTCTAGAATTTTGCAAACATACTTTTGAAGATTTAACTAATTTTATCAAATAAAAGAAAGAATTTTGCAATTTCTTTGTGTATCGTGTCCCCTTACCTAAAATGAATCTATTCAAGTCAGTATTTTGTATAAAATTTTATTTAATGTTTACACCAAGTAAAAATTTGCACTTTTAGTAAATAAATTTGTATAATGGTGGTAAACAAATTTTGCAGAAATAAGTATATACAGTCACATGACAAAGTCTATAGATACGTTTAAAAATGCTTAATAAAATCATTTGTAAGCAATAAAATTGAGTCAAAATTGATACCATCAATAGGAAAGTATGGTGTTAAGGGTTTCCATCCTTAGAATCACTTTTTCTTTTTCTAGAAGCACTTTTAGAATCTTTAGAATCGTCCATTTCATCATCATCTTGAACTTCAGATGCACTTTCTGACTGGTCGTCTTTATCAGAATCTTTCGATCCCTCGCCCTTTTTAGACGCGATTTTAAGCCTTTTGGTTGGAGACAAATCTTTATCTGCACTCTTGGAGCCGTTTCTTACGCCTTGTGTAGGTGTATTGGCTTGTCTTTTGGTAGGAGACTTTTCTTTGGGCGTTTTGAGACATCCAAGATCTTTTGACTTATGATCATCAGGACGGCGAATGGGCTCGCGTGGAAAGGGCATGTTTTTCAATGAGGTTTTGCGAGTTCTTTGGGATAAGCCAGAAGTAGACGGTTGTGATGATAGCGAACCGCTTTTTGAGCGAACATGATTCGAAGGTCGCTTCATTTTACTATCAGAAGACTTTTCTCTTGTATTTTCAGACATTAAAGACTCGCCAGGGATTGTTCGGCTTTGCGGATTTGACGAAGAGACAAGAGAAGAGGTCACCACTGGAGTAGTCCCCGATAGCCTAGTCGAAGACGTTGCCACAGGAACATTTTCTGGTAGCCTAATGGAAGGGAACGCTGCAGGAACTGTAGCTCGTGGCCTAGTCGAAGATGTCGCTGCAGGAACAGTTGCCCTAGTTGAAGAAGAAAACGCAGGCACTGTTGCTCGTGGCCCAGTTGAAGAGGTTGCCACAGGAACATTTTCAGGTGGTCTAGTCGAAGAAGTGGCCACAGGAACATTTTCGGGTGGCCTAGTCGATGAAAACGCCGCAGGCAATGTCACTCGCGGTCTAGTCAAATAGGTGTTCGCAGAAGCTGCCATGTGTTGCCTTGTCGATGGAGAAAATGCCCCAGGAACAGTCGCGGCAGGTGTAGCTGATGTCGTCGCAGGTGACCTAATCCGAGAGGTCGATACAGGAAAAAGCACGGGTGGCCTAGGCGTAGTATTCCAGTATCCAGCCGTAGAGGGCGATGGCTGCATAGGCAGAAAAGGCGGTCTAGAGGCTGTGGTCACTATAGAAATATTCAGTGGTCTATGTAATACAGGTCTGGTAGGATTCTCCCGAGGTGCATCTGGGAAACTTCCAGATCTTGAAGTTGTTGGTCTCTGTAATGAAGAACTTGGAATCTGCTCCATCCTAATGCGTTGAACTCCTTGGATCGAGGGAGATGCTGGACTCTGCATTGAAGAACTTATAATCTGATCTATTATACCACCATGGGAGACTCCTTGGATAGATTGAGTTGCTGGTATTTGTAATGAAGAACTTGTAATCTGCTCCATCCTAACGGGGGGGACTCCTTGGATCGAGGGAGTTGCTGGTCTCTGGAATGAAGAACTTATAACCCGAGCTATTATACCACTACCATGAGGAACTCCTTGGATCGATGGAGTTGCTGGTCTTTGTAATGAAGAACTTGGAATCTGCTCCATCCTAACGGAGGGAACTCCTCGGATCGATGGAGTCGCTAGTCTTTGTAATGAAGAACTAGGAATCTGCTCCATCCTAACGGGGGGAACTCCTCGGATCGATGGAGTTGCTGGTCTTTGTAATGAAGAACTAGGAATCTGCTCCATCCTAACGCGGGGAACTCCTCGGATCGATGGAGTTGCTGGTCTTTGTAATGAAGAACTAGGAATCTGCTCCATCCTAACGGGGGGGACTCCTCGGATCGATGGAGTTGGTCTTTGAAATGAAGAACTAAGAATCTCCTCCCTCCTACCACGGACTTCTTGGATCGAGGGAGAATTCTGTCTACAAGACGCAGCTATTACAGGAATATTCTCAACTAATATTCCCAATTCTTCCAAGGACATGCCAGCAAGTCCTAGAGTAGGCGGAGGATTCAGAGTCGACGACTGGGCAGTACCCGAGTTTGTGGTCGAACTTACTTCCAGAGAGTCTGGAGAATCAGCGGGTGGTATTTCCTCGACATTTGGTGGTTCAACTGAAGATGGCGGAGTTGCTTCCGAGCTCTCCCTTGGCCGATCTAAAATAAATGATAAATTTAAATTTCAGTATATTCTGAAAGTTCAGTACAGATCAGAAATGGGATAGATATATCTATAGATATGTAAAAATGTACATGAAGAAAACTTCCCAAGAAAACGTGTAGAAATCCTTATTCACCGTCTTTAATTTGTTTGTTTTTTTCAAAATATCAATATCGATGTTTTCTCTGTATTTTACAGCTAGGCACGCAATCTTATTTTTACTGACTTAACTGTACTTTCGTTGGACAACAGACTATATAAAACTAGTTTACTGAAAACTCATTCTCTTTGTACTTTTGAAAGTTAAGAGCCTTTTATGATACATCTTAAATGTATCGCCAGCAATATACATTAATAATTTAGTCGAGATCTTAGTTTCTGAAACTACATCCAACTTTAATGAAAATCAATATTTTAATAAAATATTTAAAATTAAATCATTTAAAATATTAGTTTTATTAAATCGTATTTTTTTAAATAGTCTCATTACGATTCAAGTTCTAAAACTGATCATACTTTGCACGCATTCGCAGTTTACTTTTCAACGCCGATTGTCAACCCCAGATGCAATTACTGCCATTAATTAATACAATTATTTTTAGTTAAGTAAATATATTAAATTAAAATACGCATGTTACTTAGAGTTTGAGCTAAAATTGTAACCGACAGAAGCAGCAATTACCTTAGCTTTAGTGACTTTCTCACAATTAACAAAAAAAATTAATATTGTTAATTTATATTTTATTACAGACTTTTTCATTCTCTGCTGATGAAGGGAGACGTATCTCCCGAAACATGTCCAGATTTGATGGATTTTTTATGCGTATTTTAACGTTGTATTTGTATTTAAAAAAAAATTATGAAACAGAGCTATGACAATTGTCGACTTTGAATCAACAGAATCTGCGAGGAACCTATTATCACTCAAAATATTAAAAGGAAATATAACTCGCCTCTCAAATTCTCAGGCTCTAATTCGTGTGCCACATGCTGTCCAGAACCTGGATTCACACTATGAACTTCTGGTGTAGTGGAGGTGACTACTTGTGAATCAGGGGAGGGCGTGTCGTAGTTGGGCACACGAGGAGAATTCGGGTTTGCCTCAGGATCAATTGGATTTGCTTCAGGATTTATTGGATTTGCTTCATTGTCGCCTTCAACTCTGCCTCTGCGTTCATCGTCGGATCGGCGTCTGGGCCGTCCATCACGACGTTCATCGTCCGAACGGCGTCTTTGACGTTGATCCCCATCACGGCGGCGTTCGTCATCGGATCGGCGTCTTGGACGTTCATTTCTGTGTCTACGTTCTCCACCATCCGCCATCGTAAACTAGAAATGACGTATATTAAGAGATTTGAATATTTGAAAAGACGCAATACTCGTGTTAAGTGTACCATCAGTGTTACAAAATACATAGTTTACTAAATAACTCGATATTGAATTTATTAAATAACTTTACTTAACTACAAATTAAACATTTTAAAAATTAGTGGCTTGCATCAAAGACAAAATATTATAGATTTCTTAAATGATAGTTTACAACAAACAAAAATCAATTAATGATTCCTATCAGTTTCAGATATCTAGAACACATTAGAGGATGATAAATTCTAAAATGGACAGAAACATACCTAGACAAACTTTTAAAATAAATTGGTTACTTGAGTGATTAAGCTGAAAACTAAAATTAGACTAAAATCGTGTCATTTCGCGTCGTGAACTACTTTAAATAGACACTTCAACCTAGTTGTTTTCACACAGCTTCATTTGTTTTAATATTTTTATTAGTTTAAAGTTTTTATTAGTTTATTAGCAAAAAAAAAAGACGGTTTGGTTTGTTTAATTAACGTCGCACCTGAGCTGCACATTGGGCTATTGGCGACGGTTCAGGGTCAATCTCGAAAGAAAGACCCGGGAACACATACACATTCACAAACACATTCATACATGCACCTCGTTATTTTAGAACCATGGTCAGATGACTAGGAAACACCTGAACTGGCACCCAACGCCTTCAATAGACGTCGGGACTTTGGACCTCGATCAGATTTATCGTGCACCAGTCCCGGTGGCCCGGTGGTGTCACGGTGGCCACTATAGCCTGATTGGTTGATTGAAAAATATCGCACTGAATCTACACAATGGGCTATTGGGGGCGGTTTGATTCCACCTCGAAGTTAAAACACTACAACACAGTAACGTAAATTTGAAGCATGGTCAAATACAAAGGACAACATTTGAGCTTGTATCCCACGCACATGTGTAGGCGTGAGGATATATGGACCACGACAGATTTAACATCTACCAATCCTGTACAGGGTGGATGTTTTCTAGAGGGTGACGCGTCATCTGACCATGGTTCAAAAATACGAGGCATCGTTCCGGGGTCTTTCCTTCGAGATAGGTCCCGAACCGTCGCCAATAGCCCACTGTGCAGCTCTAGTGCAACGTTATTTAACCAAACCAATCCAAACGAAACTGGTTTGGTTAATTAACGTCACACTAGAGCTGCACATTGGGCTATTGGCGACGGTTCGAGGCCTATCTCGAAGGTTGGTTTGGTTGGGTTTTGTTAATTAACGTCGCACTAGAGCTGCACAGTGGGCTATTGGCGACGGTTCGGGGTCAATCTCGAAGGAAAGACCCGGGAACACATACACATTCACACACACATTCATACATGCACCTCGTTATTTTAGAACCATCCTATCTCGAAGGAAAGACCCGGGACCGATGCCTCGTATTTTTGAACAATGGTCAGATTACGATTTGGTTTGGTTTGGTTAAATAACGTCGCACTAGAGCTGCACAGTGGGCTATTGGCGACGGTTCGGGGTCAATCTCGAAGGAAAGACCCGGGAACACATACACATTCACACACACATTCATACACTCATTCATACATGCAACTCGTTATTTTAGAACCATGGTCAGATGACGAGGAAACACCTGAACTGGCACCCAACGCCTTCAATAGACGTCGGGACTTTGGACCCCGATCAGATTTATCGTGCACCAGTCCCGTATACACCCCAGTATAATTTGTTGAATATTCTGGACGACTTTCTAGTATTTTTGTAGCGAAGCTGGCAACCCTCCGATCACAAGATCACTACTTTTTTACTTTTCTATGTCAAGTCCATTTCCCGGATTCGAACCACCAATCCTCGGATTAGTAGCTGAACGCCTTACCAACTGAGCAACTGGGGCTCGTCAGATGACGAGGAAACACCTGAACTGGCACCCAACGCCTTCAATAGACGTCAGGACTTTGGACCCCGATCAGAATTTTCGTGCACTAGTCCCGAACCCTAGTTGCTCAGTCGGTAAGGCGTTCAGCTACTAATCAGAGGATTGATGGTTCGAATCCGTGAAATGAACTTGACATAGAAAAGTAAAAAAGTAGTGATCTTGCAATCGGAGGGTTTCCAGCTTCGCTACAAAAATACTAGAAAGTCTTCCAGAATATCCAACAAATTATACTGGCGTGTATACGGGACTGGTGCATGATAAATCTGATCGGGGTCCAAAGTCCCGACGTCTATTGAAGGCGTTGGGTGCCAGTTCAGGTTTTATTGTCATCTGACCATGGTTCTAAAATAACCAGGTGCATGTATCAATGTGTGTATGAATGTGTGTGTGAATGTGTATGTGTTCCCGAGTCTTTCCTTCGAGATTGACCCCGAACCGTCGCCAATAACCCCTTGTGCAGCTCTAGTGCGACGTTAATTAACCAAACCAAACCAAATCGTAATCTGACCTAATTAACAAACAAACGGATGTTTTTGGACGATTAATTTTTGCGGATGTTTGGACTCGGCCACGGAGGCCGTTTCTTCGTGATGGGTTAGTTGGTTTGGTTGGTTGGTTTGTTAATTAACGTCGCACTAGAGCTGCACAGTGGGCTATTGGCGACGGTTCGGGGTCAATCTCAAAGGAAAGACCCGGGAACACATTCACACACACATTCATACATGCACCACGTTATTTTAGAACCATGGTCCGATGACGAGGAAACACCTGAACTGGCACCCAAAGCCTTCAATAGACGTCGGGACTAACTCTTCGTGATGGGACTGTGCATCTCTAGTGCGAGGCCTCCGTGGCCGAGTGGATTAAGGCGTCAGCTGCGAATCCAAGGGTCCCCTGTTCAAACCTTGCGATGGACTAGACTAAAGAATAGTAAAAAGTAGTGATATTGCGATCGGAGGGTTGCCAACTTCGCTACCAAAATACTAGAAAGTCGTCCAGAATATCCAACAAATTATACTGGCGTGTATACGGGACTGGTGCACTATAAATCTGATCGGGGTCCAAAGTCCCGACCTCTATTGAAGACGTTGGGTGCCAGTTCAGGTGTTTCCTCGTCATCTGACCATGGTTCTAAAATAACGAGGTGCATGTATGAATGTATGTGTGAGTGTGTATGTGTTCCCAGGTCTTTCCTTCGAGATTGACCCCGAACCGTCGCCAATAGCCCACTGTGCAGCTCTAGTGCGACGTTAATTAACAAAACCAAACCAAACCGCATTAAAGTGTTTCGAAAAAGAAAAAAATCCTTTTTTTAATTCTACCCACCCTAACCTGCATATCAAATTTCAATTCAATTTCACTTATATTATAACAATTTAAAAGGAGTGAAACAATGCCAAGAATATCTGTAATAATAAAAGAGTGTGTCTGTCACTGATACGCAAAACACTATCTTACACTGCACAGAAATGTGTAAAAATGTAAACTTAAATAATATTCAACCTCTAATTGTGCATCTAAGAGCCAGAATTTTAAAATTGTTGTTAGTTAATTTTTTAATCAATATTTAACGTTTCCATCTATAGGTGGCGTCTATGGATCGCAAAACATCTACTTCATCTATGTATAAAAGAGTGAAAATTTATATTTAAGCACTATTCATTCTCAAAATGTGCACTTGACGCTCGGTTTTGTAAAATTCCGCGCAGCTTTTTAATTGATTTTAACAATTTTAGAAATATTGCATAACAAATTATCTTTAAAATAATATTTCCAAATTCTGTAAAGTACTTCTCCAGCTTAGTCAATAGTGGGATGGACTTTGAAACAATATTGAATATTGTTGAACAATATTGTTGAACAATATTGTTGAACAATATTGTTGAACAATATTGTTTAACAATATTGCTGAAACAATATGTCAATAAGTCCCGACGGGGTAACTCAATTTTTTTTAATGTATATACCTTAACAGGATCCCCAGCAACGGGAGGCCAAGCAGCTGGTTTTAAAATATACATAAAAATGAAATGTTTAAAGGAAATATTACAAAATAAAAGAAAACCACAATTGAATACACTTCCTAATTTTCAAGTGTATAATGCGTGTGTCTTTTAGTCATACTAACATTACACTTTTTAATATTCAAGTATATAATGCGTATAACAGTCTTTCAGTCATACTAACATTACACTTTTTAATTTTCAAGTATATAATGCGTATAACAGTCTTTCAGTCATACTAACATTACACTTTCTAATTTTCAAGTATATAATGCGTATAACAGTCTTTCAGTCATACTAACATTACACTTTTTAATTTTCAAGTATATAATGCGTATAACAGTCTTTCAGTCATACTAACATTACACTTTTTAACTTTCAAGTATATAATGCGTATAACAGTCTTTCAGTCATACTAACATTACACTTTCTAATTTTCAAGTATATAATGCGTATAACAGTCTTTCAGTCATACTAACATTACACTTTTTAATTTTCAAGTATATAATGCGTACAACAGTCTCTCAGTCATACTAAAATTACACTTTCTAATTTTCAAATGTATAATGCGTATAACAGTCTCTCAGTCATACTAACATTACACTTTCTAATTTTCAAATGTATAATGCGTATAACAGTCTTTCAGTCATACTAACATTACACTTTCTAATTTTCAAATGTATAATGCGTATAACAGTCTTTCAGTCATACTAACATTACACTTTCTAATTTTCAAATGTATAATGCGTATAACAGTCTTTCAGTCATACTAACATTACACTTTCTAATTTTCAAATGTATAATGCGTATAACAGTCTTTCAGTCATACTAACATTACACTTTCTAATTTGTAAGTGTAATGTTAGTATGACAGAAAGACTGTTATACACATAACTGCTATTCAATAAACAGCGCGCGAATAGAGAGCAGATAACACCTTCCTGCAAGTGTAGACTCCAAACTGGTTATTGATTACCTTTTATACTTATAGGCTTAGCAGTTTTAATCCTAAGAGCTTTCCGCAGAATGTAACCCTTAATTAAAATAAACGGAATTCGCTGAGAAAATTTATACCTTACGCCCCTTTTAAGTGATAGAGAGTAACTTGCCCGTGACTTCTTTTGATACATGACCTCTCTAAACTGCTAGTATGATTGATTCGCACTTTGAATTGTAAATTATTTCGCTTGAAATGGGCTTATCAATTTGTTTTAGAATAACTGCCAGAATAATATGAATGAATTCATTAATGAATCCCCTTATCATAATTTGTTTTAGAATTACTGTGGGAATAATATGAATGGATTAATTAAGAGATATCCCTTATCATAATAATAGTTCTAACAATATAAATCATTTTAACCAAGCCGAGCGTCCTCTTGAGTTTATAATGTTACCACTTTCAACAATAAATTACGTCAAATCTAAAGCATTGTGTGTTTTCTCGCGTTGAACCAATTAAATAATGCACTCTGCCTCAATACTCGTTTGGCCATAATGATAACACAACCATCATAACTATCCCTCCTCCCACAACTGATAACGATCCAACACCAACTCATCATTTGCCTAGATAACTCCATTTAATTTGTCGACTTTTATCCTTTTTGAATAATATATTAACAGTGAAAAGAGACCCACCCTCTTCTGCAGATTAGCGCATCACGATCAAAGCCATATCTGTCACGCGTTTGGCTATTCCAGGTCTCTGGTGGATAGCCATCAAGTGGAAACACGTTTCCAGCGAAACAAGCACCACGACGGAAACTTCTACCAGGCTCACTGTCTCCGTTCTTCGAGTAGAAACATGACATCCGCTGTATCCAAAGAAGACATGCCATCTAAGGAAGACATGGCCAACGTTTCTTTGAGGGATGAGAAACTTACCGAAGAGAATTTAAAGTCGGTAGCGAAGAGTCTTTTGACGAGGTCGTCTGTTTATGCTGTGGCACAGTTGGTAACTTCTAGTGGGTTCGCACGAAAGTTCTTGTGGCTTTTGGTTCTGGTTCTTGGGCTGTTGGGATGTTCGTATGAGGTGTATCGTTTCCTCTCGCTGTATTTTCAGTATCCGGTTGTTATAACTCTGGAGGTGGAGAATGAGTGGAAGCTTGAGTTCCCAGCTGTGACAGTGTGTAACTTAAACAGGTTCGTAAAGCTTTTCTTCAAGTTAGTTTTGTATGAAAAAAATCATACACGTAGAAAGTGAAATTTTGCATATAAAAATATGTTCAGTTAAAATTATAACACTTAAGTTCTTAAAGAGAATCTGTACCTCAGATCCAGACGAACCTAAGTCACATTTTGACAATTTTACAGGAGATGATGGTGTGATGCGATAGAAAACGAACTTCTAAGACATAATCTGCAATAATACAAAAATCGCAAAATTTGGACTTAGGGTCGTCTGGCTCTGAGATGCAGATATATGAACGCAAATCGATCAAAAAATGACTTTAATCATTTTTTGGTTGACGTTGTATGCCATATATTCAGCATTGTCTGGCCAGACAATGTGTTGAATAGAACAGGCGGGATACTTAGCAGGATAGAACAAATGAAGACCTACGGGCCAAACAAAAAATTCAGGATCAAACGTATAATAATAAACAAAATCAATTTTTGTAAACGAAATTTTAAAAAAAAATCCAAACAAGAAAAGCTTAAAAAAATTAACTTTCAATTTTTTGTTTTGAAGTTTTGTTCTAGCTGTTATAAAAGTATTCTAAATGTTCTTTGATGTTGATGTATCTCAAAACATGTAGTGTCCACTAAATCCTTATTTTTGCAAACCTTTCGTCCTTTCATCATAAAAGAATATTTGTTTTAAAATACCAATTTTAGTTTCTTATAACTTTTTAGCTTAAAACTTGTGAATTATCACCTATTTTAACTCATGAGTTAGAGCTTTTTATCGCTGACTATGCTTTCTTTTATTATTTTAATTTATGCACTTTTAAGAAACTACATAATGTTTGCATATTTTATATTACTAAAATTGCTAAACATTTTAATTTTTTATAATTATTGTATTTTTGTAATTCTTTACTTTGAAACTGTTTACATATGTTATATTACTAAAATTGCTAAGCATTATTTTATGCAAACTTTTATGGATCTTTTATTAAATAGGCAGAGGTTAAAACTATTTGAATAAATAATTTTTAAGAAAAATTGTCCATACCGACAAAAACGTGTTACAATTTTTTTAAACATTGTAATTTTTTACTTTGAATGTGTTTTAAATAATAAATGGAAGGTTTAGCTGTTATAGATACTTTAAAAAAATAATTATTTTATTTAGCAATAAATAAGTGGTCTAACTTACACTGTTACTATAAAATATAGTTTAATATTAATACTTTAAATTATTTAATAGAGAAGTTTTTGCATAAGACACTAATATTCACCCAAAATGTTAAGTACCGCAATCAACAAAATAGAAACAGCATAAGAATTTAAAATAAAAAAAGTTGCTAGTTAAAATGTTTAACAACTGCACTATTTTAATTATAACTAATACATGTGGATTACTAAATATTAAATAGAATAGGAATGGATTACGACTTATTATAAATATCACTAGTAAAGGAATTATTATATAATTAGTAAATATTTTTTTGTTATCGGGTTTATGCAGCTACGCCAAGTTTCAAATTGATGAGAATTCAATTGAGTCGTTAACACCAAACCTGCCACGCGCGGTCAAATGACCGTTTTTGAAATTTCGTGTAGAATTTCTTGTATACAACGTTACTGTATCGCCATGTAACTTATTGACTTTTCTTATAATATACATGCAACCCATTTTTCAATATTCCAACTTTCTTTATTGTTTACTTTCCGAAAAAAAATTATAGCATGTCTAGTCAACCACGAGCGGTCATTTGACCATTTGAACAATTCGTGTTATTTACGACTATATTCTTCAGAAAGCGCACTTCTGACATTGTTTTACGAGTCCACAATGTAATTGTGGATCTACAGTGTTGTGGTAATCCAGCCATATGGGTACCAAGCGTCCTGCGGGCCAACCAGGCAACGCTGTACAGACCGCGTCGGCCCAACCAGGCGGCACAGGTGCAGACCGACTTACGCAGGCGGCGTTGACGACAACGGAAAATGTGCAACACAAAATACTGTAATTTGTAAAAAATGTGCTGAAAATGAATAAATGTAAATAAAACTTTTCTAAATAGAAAAAAAAATTACTATTCAATTGGCTAAAATCTCTTTCTATATTAAGATACATATTTTTTTAAGCGGTCATTTGACCGCTCATGGTAGGATTAGGTATACATGAAATGTCGGTAGGTTTAGTGTTAAATTTGGTATCAAACAGAGTGAGTTAAATAAAAACTTGTACAAAATTGTTTTGTATCTTTTTTTTATTTAGGATTCCTGCATTCTACTACAAATGCATTTTAGAAAACAAAACCATTGAGGAATGCAATGAAAACGTCTGTCGAAATACTACAGGGTTACCGAAGACACGTTTTGGAACACAACGCCCCGTTCTCAAGTCGGTAAGCAAGAATTAGTTTTGTAAGATTTTATATGGAATATATTTTTTAAATGAAATTAGTAAAATATTGAATTCATGCTAAGCACCGAATGAATTTCATTTTAAAAATATTGAATATATTTTTTTAATGAAATTCATCAGTACTAAGTATGCAGACTTGTATGATACTGAGAACATAACTAAATTCATAAAAATTTAAATATTATTCAATGTAACTGCAAAGATACATTTAATATCTACACTGTTAAAAAAATTATTACGACCTTGCACCAAAATTTAGTACCCATTTAGCTGCAACCAATATTTGGTGCTTAGTTTCACCATTTTACGGTGCTACCACGGATACTACTTAGTGATAGCACCAAAACTCATAATTTCGCTTCACCACTTTATGGTGTGTGAAACGTTGAACCAAAATTCGAGTTTTCTTAGTATTTCACTAGAAGTATTTTGGTCGCTGGATCACAACTTTTTTACTTTTCTTTGTCAAGTCCACCGATCGGGCTCGAACTAGGAAAGCTCTTATTCACAGCCGAACGCCTTTATCCACTGGGCCACAGAGGCCCTTGTTCATCGTTGTCTTTCTTGGTGGGGATTCCCCGATATGTTTATGCAGAGACAGGGGAAATTTCGGTTGCAGTTAAAGATATTGAACCAATTATCGGTGAAACATCCGCTTTTTTCTGATAAAGGATTTTTGGTTTAACCTAGATTCCACCATAATATGGTGCAATTTATTGCAGACCTCTGTTTTGCACCAAGATATGGTACATCGTTGAGCTGAAATTTTTAACAGTGTATTTCGTAATGATTCATATTGTGTATACACAATCGATTCACATTACTAAGCAAGTCAAATGTGTTTTTAATTCAATGAAGTTGTAGAATGTTGTTTCAAAATCTAAAGCAAAACAGTTAGCAGTGAATTTAAGAGCTGTTGTATTGGCTGGGATGGATATTCTATTCCTTGTACGTGCACTGCAAAAAATAGGTACTTAAAAATTTATAATGTCATTACCTATCATTTAATACAGTTTTGAAAAAATACATTTATTAAGTTATATAAAATTCAAAATTAAAATTTAAACAAAAGTGGATATGCCCCTTTTTAGAAGCAGTCACTATTTGAAAATTTGAAAATCTAATTTCTTAATATAAAGCCAATATTTCGTGCACTCACTTATCCTATGTAGTTGAGAAATATTTGCACGGTATGATCTAAAAATCTATTTAGAATTACCAGTGATTTTATATTTTACAGTTTTTCAAGAAATAGTCTTTTTCTATCTTTTGATACACTTTTCTCAAAAAGTATATTTTCAGTCAAAACTAAATTTTATGTACCGTTAGTTTTGTGTAAAATATAACAGAGGCCTCCTTGGCCGAGCGGTTAAAGGCGTCAGCTGGGAATACGAAGATTCCTGGTTCGATCCTAGGCGATGGACTTGACAAAGAAAATTTTTAAAAAAAAATAGTGATCTTGTGATCGGTGGGTTGCCAGCTTCGCTACAAAATACTAGAAAAGTTGTCCAGAACATCCGAAAAAATTAACGGCGTGTATACGGGACTGGTGCACGATAAATATGATCGGGGTCCAAAGTCCCGACGTCTATTGAAGGCGTTGGGTGCCAGTTCAGGTGTTTCCTCGTCATCTGACCATGGTTCTAAAATAACGAGGTGCATGTGTGAATGTATATGTGTTCCCGAGTCTTTCCTTCGAGATAGACCCCCGAACCGTCGCCAATAGCCCACTGTGCAGCTCTAGTGCGACGTTATTTAACCAAACTAAACCAAATCTAACATTTTAAACATAACTTTTAGTTGATTTACTAGAATAAAAATATATATGTGCAAAAATATGAGACAAAAAGTAAACAAAAATTCTTTATTTTCAAAAAAAGGATGGTGACCTAGTCCAAAACCAAACTTAAAATTAGGTTCTGTAGTTTAATTAGAAAATATTCTACACAAAAATAAAATTTGGGGATTGTATATTGAAAACTGTTTTAGAAAAGTGTAACCTACGAACTTATTAGCCTAAAATCATAGTTATAAAATTGCTTTTTACTTTAAAAGGCCAAATGCAGAAAGTAGTGCGATTTAATCTTGTTAAATATTGTTTCCCCTACATGTACACAACGTTTTATTCCAATTGAATTAATAGTATTGAAGTTACACTACTTTTTTTATAAACACAAAAAATTATGCATTTTGTTCATCGCAAACTGCATAATTCCTTAAGTACAATTGCATCGTAAACGGGCGTATGACATACTCAAATACAAGTAACCGTACTTAATCAAAAAGTAGTAATGTGATTTATTATTGCTTCTTTTCAAGCGATAGTTTAGAGCCCCAGTTGCTCAGTTGGTAAGGCGTTCAACTACTAATCAGAGGATTGGTGGTTCGAATCCGGGAAATGGACTTGACATAGAAAAGTAAAAAAGTAGTGATCTTGCGATCGGAGGGTTGCCAGCTTCACTACAAAAATACTAGAAAGTCGTCCAGAATATCCAACAAATTATACTGGCGTGTATACGGGACTGGTGCACGATAAATCTAATCTGGGTCCAAAGTTCCGACGTCTATTGAAGGCGTTGGGTGTCAGTTCAGGTGTTTCCTCGTCATCTGACCATGGTTCTAAAATAACGAGATGATTGTATGTGTGAATGTGTATGTGTTCCCGGGTCTTTCCTTCGAGATTGTCCCCGAACCGTCGCCAATAGCCCACTGTGCAGCTCTAGTGCGACGTTAATTAACAAAACCAAACCAAAATCAAGCGATAGTTTAGTAGATAATAGTTCAGAAGATGGTTTTCCACATTATTTGATGTATATTGCTTAAGTAGAAACTTATTACAACTCGGTTATCTTACCTTCCAATCTTTTGGCATACCTTCTTTAACATTTCTTCTGTTTATAACTACTTAATGTCTCTCTGGTAGTTTAACGGATACTGCGTTGCTGAGGATCTGGGTTTAATTCCCTGTAGGACTTGGTTGTAACTGTCGATATTTATTGAAGGTAATTTATGAAAGCAGCCTATGTAGACAAACAGCTACTCATTTTTACTCATTGTACTCATTTTTAAGTACATGTCTTTTTCAAAATTGAAACTCATGTATTCGGAGCCAGGATAAGCATCGAATGTAATCAAAAATGAATACATTTTACTTATTTTCTAGTACCTATTTTTAACGGATTATATATGTTACCGTTAAAGTATATAATGCAGTTATTTCATAGAATACCTAGTTATTCCATGAAATAACTGATCGTGTCCGTTAAAGTGTGTAATATGTTATTAATTTGACACTTTAACTAGTTATTCTATGAAATAACTAGGTATTCTATAAATTAACTAATGAGAGACAGTTAAAGTGTAAAATAAACAATTTATCTAAAATGAAATTGAACTAATGATAGACAATTAAAATGAAAAAGAAGCAATTTATCTAATTTATGCAGCGTATAAATGGTATTTATGGAAACGTACCATAAAATCATTTGTTACAACAAGGATTACTAAAATGACACTTGGAATGACAAAGAACATTATTTTTAAAACAAAAACATTTTTTGTTGACACACTGAGTTTTACACGAACATTTTTTAAATCCCTGACCAGTACCTAAACTTTGAGCTGTAGCAACCGACCGGAGCGATATTTCTACATCCGGTACTTCTTCGATTTTAATTAATTTTTGTTCGCAGACACTGAACTGGGATCGAGAATATAATTGTTTTATGCGGTCGTTTCTTGTGCCCAATTGGAAAAATCCTTCTTCGGTTATTTTTATGATGATAGCTAAAATAGATTTGGCATCACCTTTTCCTCTGTCAACTTCAGGCACTGGGATACGGACGGTAAACCCCACAGAGGCTTCAGAATGAGATTTATCCGACATTAATTTCATCTTTTTCGCTTGAATTTTTAAACATTTTTTAGACTTTTCTCTTTCTCTTTGAACATTAAGTTCATTAAAACACAATTTGCAGATTTTCTGCTCAACTTCATCTTCTGAAACATAATCTAACCGTGCGAGATATATGATATAGATTATTTTACACTTTAACGGGCTGCAGATCGTTATTCTATGAAATAACTAGTTAAACCATGAAATACAAGAGAGTTTTACACTTTAATGGACACGATCAGTTATTTCATGGAATAACTAGGTATTCTATGAAATAACGGATTTCATACTTTAACGGTAACATATATATAGATAATCTCAAAAGTTCTCTATAGGATTTATTGGGAATGGATTTAAAACTCTAGGTCTTGTTTCCCCAAACAGTTTTTGATTTTTGTGGCAGTGTGGCATTACCTTGTTGGAAGATCCTTTCTCCATCAGTAAAGACAATAAACATGCCATAGTAACATTACAGTGAATGTGTTTGTGTATGCTACGTAAATACATTAAAAATTTCACATTAATTGCATTAAAAAGTAAAATATTGTTCTTATTGACTAAAAATAATAGCGTGGGTTTCAAAATTGACAGCTTCCAGATTGCATAATATAAACGGCCCGTGCTTTTGTTTCATTCAACAATAGTTTATTTTTTGCTGTTTAGCACATTCAACCCTTCACATCATGATGGGTCACAGAAGACGCAAAGCAAAAAATTCCATAGAATTATGATTAAAACAAATCCATCTTTAAATTTATAACATCAGTCCTCAAAGTCCTGACCACATTTTATGTGATTTTCAGCTGACACATTCCAGCATATGTCAAGAAGAGAGCATTTAGTTTGAGACACCACATTGGGAAAATTACATCACTTTCTCGTCAACTACACTATAAAAAAATGTGCTTAAAAATGAGTACATGGACGTATTTGTTTTTTAAGTACAATTGCATCGTATATGAGCGATTACGTACTCAAATTTAAGCAACCGTACTTTCCCAAAAATGAGCAGTGTGGTTTAATATTACTAATATCAGTTTCTGTTCTTAATATTACCAATCAGTTTCTGCTTAAATGGAAACTGAGTTATTACAATTTAATTATCTTACTTCCCATTTTTTTTGGCACACCTTTTTAACATTAATTCTGTTTATAACTTCTTCCCGTCGCCTTGATAGCTTACCGGATAAGACTGGGAAAAAGTGTTGCAGACCTGGGTTCGATTCCCGGCAAGCCTAAGTTGTCAATATGTATTGAAAGTGAAAGGCAGCCTATGTAGGCAAGCTACTGCTCATTTTATTAATTTTTACTCATTTTTGAGTTTATGTCTTTTTCAAAAATGAAACTTATATATTCGGAGCTATGATAAACATCGAATGTAATCAAAAATTACTACATTTTACTTAATTTTGAATACCTATTTTTAATAGTATAAAATCCTTGAATTAAAGTCCTTACTAAAAATATTTACGTATGCAGACAAATAATTTTAAACCTATTTGTTCAGGTCTGTCGTAAATATTGATTGGATTACGGTGTTTTTTTTAAAGATGAATGATGCTATTAGTGACAATTATCAAATACAAATACGTATAAAATATAACTACAGGTGCTTTATTACAAAAGACACTAAAATTAAAATGTGGTAATGGGAGCATTAATGATGAAGGGGTAATGAATAATGATATATAGGGCCAAACTGCCTTAGGGCTGGAAGAGTGGGGTATGGCGGCATCATTGCTGTAGGAGTGGTAATAATTTAAACCTATTTGTTAAGGCTGTCGTAAAGTATTGATTGGATTACGGTGTTTTTTTAAAGGTGAATGATGCTATTAGTGACAATTATCAAATACATATAAAATATAACTACAGGTGCTTTATTACAAAAGACACTAAAATTAAAATGTGGTAATGTGAGCATTAATGATGAAAGGGTAATGAATAATGAGATATAGGGCCAAACTGCCTTAGGGCTGAAGAGTGGGGTATGGCGGCATCATTGCTGTAAGAGTCGTAAAGGATTAGCAGATATGATTTTGACAACTTCAAACGTGCAGAATAATTGTGAATTCTGCGTTCTATTAAGGAATGTTGGCCAATTGGTGTTTGAGGATTTCTTGTGGGTTTTCTCTGATCTCCATGCTCTTGCGGACTTCTTCTTCTTAGTGGGCAGAGAAAGAACCGAGAGGCCGAGTTTTTTGGAAGTCAAAGGAAAACGGGCATCAAAGTCAAAGTGACAGAGAAATTTTAAATTTCCCTCCGTGAATATAACTGGAATTCTGAATGAGAGAGTTATCCATGTTTTCCAATCAGGATCCACCTCTTATCCAATACTCCAAATGCTGTAAATCTACAACTGTTTGTTATTCCCAAAACTGCCAGAAAGTGGTTACAAGTGTCACCAGCCAGTCTGGATCCCTTACATATAAATTAAAAATTGTAGCGGTTAGGTCTTAAACCAACTCCCTTATAAAAATTAAAACATGTGATAGAGGTTTCTCTCTATCACAAGGTCTCTGAAAGGTATTTTGTGTACATACACTACTGTTTTCAGGAAGAAAGAAAGATGTGTACAGTGAAGGGTTAATACCAGAATGTTCTTCAAAATTATTTTAATTCTATATTTATTAATATTTGAAAAAAGGTAGGCACCCAATTTAACACTATTCTGTAACATCTAAATAATTTTTTCGTTTTCAAAATTTAATTTCCTTCCTTTTCAGGAAAGGCAAAAATTCGCTCCGTGTTCGAATGAGTTTGATGGCGTATTTAGTGACCAACACGTGGATCATCTTCTGTTTTTGAATCGCTATTTGAGCATGTCAAACGAGGACCGATACGAAGCTGGATACAAGGCAAAATCATTCATCCAAAGCTGCACCTACAATGGAGAGTCTTGTTCAATCAGGTATAATCAACTCATTAAATTTATTACAATAAGCGATATGAAATAATTACAAAACTTTACTGTTAAAAATACAGATTTTTTTTAATACCATAAAATTGTTTAGTTGCATATACAAATGTATAGTAGATGTAATACAAAATTTCGCGATTATTTGGTTTGAAATACAGATCTTTCGAAGTGTTTCCGTTAAAGTGGAACATGTTAGTTTTGTATATTATTTATAGAAATATTCTTTAAGGGAAAATTAATACATTTTTTATTTTTAGTTACGTTTATTCCTCTTTAGAAACATTTTCCACCTTTTAGTCAATTTCACACAATAAAAACAATCTACTTCTTCTTTGGATTACTTTATACCTGCACAGAGCATGAGCCAATGGAAAGGCTAATGGGAATATATAGGAATAGGCTCGTACCAATATAACAACGTTTTTTTTTAATCAATGACATTGAAAGCATAACTTTCCGATTACCCGATGGTACTATAACAATTTCCCAGATGAACTGTTTGATATAGATCTGCTGGGACATAAATTGTACGATGCTCTCGAAGCTCTACCCAAAAATCTACTATTAAAAATTAATAAAAGATTATATTTGCAAATGTAAGGCTTATAATCGTAAATGTCCCAATTGCATAGGACACAAAAACTAAATAGTTGGTCAAACAATGAATAATACAGCTATACCGGAAATATTTTTACTAGCCCCGCTAACAGAAGTAAAAGGAACAATTTATATACAATTTTGATGGTTTGGTCACCATTTGTGAGTAGTTTTAATATACATATGCATTTTAAATAATTTCTATACGAACAGAATTACACGCCAGGTAGCACCCCCATTCATATCTTCACATCTCCGCAAACCACTGAGCTAAAATAATAATAAACACTGGAGCGAGGACTAAGCGTGCGCGTCCACTTTACACCTTCACATATAGAAAAAATAGTCCTTCCGCATAGGTTTGCGGATATTTAAAAATACATTTCTGACTCGATCCAATGTTTATTATTATTTTAGCTTAGTGCCACAAGCACTGTTCGTCAAGAATATTGTGCTACTGCTTCTAAAATACTCTAAATTAAATAAATAAGTTTAAAAGAGTCTTTTAACATCAATTATAACTTTATTTAAGTACAGTAGAACTCCAATTATCCAGATCAATTGGGACCAGATCCCATACGGAAAATCGAATATCCGGAAAATTAGATAATTCACGAAAAAAAAAGGTTATTTCTTAATAAAAAGCGAAATTTGCTTTAGTATATAATGTAATTTAATGACTTTTAGAAACAATATCACCCATCGCTAAAAAAACTTTTAAAATGTGGATTTTGTGGATGTGCTTTTATTCAAAGCGATCCGGATAATTGGCCATCCGCTTTGTTTGATCCGGATAACTGGAGTTGGAATAATTGGAGCTCTACTGTTATACGTAGTTGTAAATCATTAAACTAGCAATCATTTTATGACTATTTTATTGTTTTTCGTAGAAACTTCACGGATTTTCTAAGTATTGAGTTTGGAAATTGTTTCACTTTCAATGCAAAATACAACTCTAAAGTGAAACCCCTTGAAACTCCATATATTGGACCAAATAGTGGTAAGTTAAAAGTTTATAATAACAATTAAAAAATATATTAAATTACTTAACAAAAATGTCAGACATTGGCAAAATGTTGGACTTATCTAAACTTATAAGACACAAATTTAAAATATTCTGATACAACTTTTAAGATAAAGTCATCGAAATATATAACGAAGAAAAAAATTCAACTTATAAAATAATTATGTTTTCACAAACTATATTGAATACATTTGTAGTACAGATCAACAGAAAATCTTTAAAAGACAAGTTTATTTTTCGAATTATGCTAAAACGTTGTTTGAGCTCTCTTACTTTTTCTTTTTCAAGAAGCAAACACATTCATTTGTACACTGAATGTCCAAAATATTATCACAGTTTCCGCCAGTGGACAAGAGAGGTATAGAAAGGACAGCTGCTTTCTTACAATGTTAGTAGAACGTTAATTTGTTGGAAATAGCATTGATAAAAAAACGCGATTTGCTGGATATTGCACATGGGATGATTGTGGGTTCTTGGAGTCATGGAGTGACCAATAGAAAAACAGCAGCATTTATGAAATGTTTAAGAGCAACTGTAGTGGAATTGTTTAAAGACTGGACTGTTAGGTAAAAAAACTGGGCCTCAAAGTGCCTTCTGTGGTCATCAGCGGCAACTGACTGCTCGAGCAGAAAGAAGTGACAAGGTTTATAAGAGACAACCGTAGGTCAACAGTGCGGCAAATTACAGCTGATTTAATCAAGGATCCTCTCAAATTCTCTCCGATAAATCTGATCCGGGTCCAAAGTCCTGACGTCTATTGAAGGCGTTGGGTGCCAGTTCAGGTGTTTCCTCGTCATCTGACCATGGTTCTAAAATAACGAGGTGCATGTATGAATGTGTGTATGAATGTGTGTGGGAATGTGTATGTGTTCCCGGGTCTTTCCTTCGAGATTGACCCCGAACCGTCGCCAATAGCCCACTGTGCAGCTCTAGTGCGACGTTAATTAACCAAACCAAACCTCAAATTATCTCTGTATACATAACCCGTCCGCAGTTCACTTCAGCGTATGGGTTATAGGTATGGTCCTAATACTTTAGTCACTCAGTGTTAATAATAATAGTAAAATATCTAAAAGGTAATATTTTTTATAGTTCTATATAATTCTGTCTAAACTGGGCATTTTATTTAATATTCATTTCAAATTAAAATGGAAAGAACATAAAAAGTTAATTATTGCGTTTTGACGTGAAACGTCTTTCAGTTTGGTTTATATGGTGTCGCTTGGTAAAACAGCGTGAGACGGAAAAGTATGTAGCGCACTTGCGCAGATGACATCTACCAGGAAAGCAATTTTATGCACTCTGTTTTCGTACAGACAGTAACGATTAAAGCCTGAAAACCTCCTCTTTCCCGATTGGGCTGTATTGGAATAGAGAAATCTGAACATACCTTCGAGCATGAATGGCCAGTAGTAGAGAGAATATGACGTCATAATCGTGAGGCAAACATCTCAGACCAAATCGCTACAAACACGTGACTTCTTTTCAAAATTATGAATTAAAAAGTACTCGCGATTGGCTGATGATTTGGGAAATGTGTAACAGTGAAATTTTATGAATGGAATTACGTCATTAGTCACGTGTTTGTAGCGATACATGTTGACCTCACTTTGATGTCAGCGAGATGATATCCCGATGTTTGCTCTACTATGAGGGATCCATGCTCGAAGGAACATACTGAGAGGAATGCTAAACCCCGGCAAGATTCAAACTCGCATTCAATGCGTCCGCTATGATGTACGGTCGCCATGATGTCTCATATAAAAGGAGAATGTCAATCTACACAACAAAATTTGAATTTATTTAAATGAAAATTTTTGTGTTAAGGATTTGTTTTTATTCAAAAAATTTTAACTAAATAGCAAGTAGATAATCAATATTTTTGATTTTTTTTTAAATAAAGCTTTTTACTCAAGTAATTTTTTTCACATAACAACTCATTATTTTTAATTTTTTGCTAAAATTTGCGCGGCTACGATTCGAACTCTCAATGTATGGCCCCGCTCTTTCACATCACACTACGTTTAATAAATAATTAAAAAAATATCGGTTAAAAAGGCTGTTACAGATGGCACATTGATCGCCAAATTTCACCCACAGTTATAAGCGCACGCATGTACCGTGCGCTAATGTCATACTCCTGACGTCGGTTTATGGCCCCGGAAAATTATGGTATTCGACCTCCGACTGCTCAGGATACCAGCTGGTAACCCTCCGGGCAGTCGTTTGGAACATTTCTCCCATTTCGCAGTAGTTTAGGACATCAAATCTCTCTTCGAACAGTCTATTTTGACAATATCACATCGAAAATACATTTGTAGGTTTAAACTACATTGAATTTGATGGGGCATTTTTCATTGAATTTGATATAAACTGCATTGAATCGATAAAGATGTTATATCGTCCAGCCATACCAACAGAAAATTAAGGGTACTTATCTCCAAAATTATAATAAATTTGCGCATAGTATTTTATAAATAAACAGTAATATTAAAATAATAGGCCATACAACACGGAAATTAAACAATCTTCCAAAATTCTAAAATATTATTCCATAAAAGAATATTTAAAGCGCATAAAACAACCGGTAACTAATATACAAATGTACTAAATAAAATTATTTTGGAATTGCGCTGTAATTAACTACGATGTTAAAATTTTCAGTTCAACGATATCTCGGTGCAAAACAGAAGTCTACACCACATTATGGTGGAATCTAGGTTGAAACAAATATCCTTTATCTGAAAAAAGCGGGGGTTTCACCGATATTTGGTTCAAGCTCTTTAACTGCAACCGAAATTTTCGCTGTCGCTTCATCAACAAGCACCTCCAAGAAAGACAACTACGAACATGGGCCTCCGTGACCCAGTAGATAAATACGTTCAGCTATGAATCAGATGATTCTATAGTTCCAACCTGACCGGTGACAAGTTGTTATCTTGCGATCGGAGGGTTGCCAGCTTCGCTACAAAGATACTACAATACTAAGAAAACTCGAATTTTGAATTTTATGCAACGTGATGAGTTTTGGTACAACGTTTCACCACTAAACCATCCGTGGTAGTGGTGAAACGTAGGTAGCACAGTAAAATGGTGAAACTAAGCACCAAATGTTGGTTGCAGCTAAATGGGTACCAAAGTTTGGTGCAAGGTTGTAATAATTTTTAACAGTGTAGTTATCGCAGCTATCAAATATGTTGCCAAAATTATAAGATAAGCTGAACTTTTTGCGAAATTGTACAACCAATCAGAGTTTGTTAGATACTTACATATTCTAACCAATCGACAATCTTAAAGCAATTTTCCGGAGAATTGCTAACGGAGGGTTAAAAATTGCTAACTCACCGAAAAATCAAAGAAAATATTACTTTTGTGTATGATGTAAATTTTAATTAAATAACTTTTTGGTTGGTGATAATGGAAAATGAAACGCCATAAACGTTCAATTGTAAAATTTAAAATGTATTATTAAAAAGAATACTAACTAGTAAAATCTTAATTAAATGCTTCACTATTCTCTACGTATAATAATAATATAAAGTATGCGTTCCAAAAAGAAAACACAAGACCTCATGGACTTTAAATTTTCTACAATAAATCATTATTTTCGATAATCAAGTGGGAAATAATAAAATTTATTATAATCCTATTAAGTATTTAAAAAGAAAACATGCAACTTTAATAAATTGCGTAGTTAAACCAAACTGACGCTAATAAGCTATTAATATTTAATAACATAAATCTTCAACAAAGCCCAAACTCTATATTTAAAGTTATGCCCACGGCATTTTCCAAATCCCTTGGGTGAAAACCCAATTTGCGTGTAATTTCTTGTTTACTCAACTAGTAAAGAAAGAATCCTTAAAGAACCATCTACAAAGTTCGATACAAAAAATCTCTTGCATTTGAAAGATTGTCGATTACTGAAGTAAAAGACGCATAGGTGAAAGTTGAAAATCCCAATGAGTTTCCCATTGAGAATATCTCAAACCCCCATTCCTTAAAGCATCCTATGTAAAGAAGCCTCGTCTAAACGAAATTCAACCGCCCGAAGGCATTATTTTCTAATTTGTCAAAGTCAGATGTGTTACAGCTTTATGCAAAGGATTTTCGTTCTTTGACGTCGTTTGTGAAACAGATTGTTGCTCTCTGCGAAATATCTAATGTCTCCAAGGAGTATTGGGAAAGCCATTTTTATAGCTAGTATGATAGTTTTACTGTTTGGTTTATGTTTAAGGGTATCTACAAGTATCTCTTTGCCGGAAAATATTCTTTGAAATGAGCTGTAATATTTTGAAAGAAGTATAATGGATTAATGTTTAATAATTGGAGAGTTACCGTACCCCGAATGGAAAATAATAGTTATTATATCGTTTCACTTTCGTGTTTGCTTACTTAGTACACGAAGTGTTGAATGAATTAATTGGATTAAATGGAGCTTTGCACATTGCTAGGGTATAAAAATTCAAAATGAGTTTCAGAAATAATTTAATTTTAAACTTTACATTACGACTTATTTAATTTAAATTAAATTGTTTTTAAATGACAAATCTAAGCAAAGGTAAGTGAGCAGTAAAAAACCTAAAACTAACATAAAAAGCTTTGCACATTTTTTTTTCAAAAACACGCTACTTTCAGTGATGGCTCCAGCAGGGGTTTTTGGGGGTCGATCAAGACTAGCCTTTAAATAATTATTTTTTCAATACCTATAATAATGACTACTATATTACTTTATCGTCCGTATTCAGCAAATAAATTCGTATACAAACAACCCTTAAACAAATTCAATTCTCACACTGCTCTGTGTACCAAAATAGTGTATTATCCAAATTAACAAAATAGTGTATTAGCCAAATTACCAAAATAGTGTATTAGCCAAATTAACAAAATAGTGTATTAACCAAATTACAAAAATAGTGTATTAACCAAATTACCAAAATACTGTTTTCCCGCAAAAAGAAATTTAAAAATATTATAATTCAACTCTGTCTAGTCTCAAAAATTAAAAAAACAAAAGTTATATTCTTAATATTTTTTCTCTACTATTTTATAAAAATAAAAACATGAAAAATCCTCATTGATTAATTGGAACTTTTATGAATTTTAAAGATTTATATCACGAGGATATTTTCATAGATAGCAATAAATACAATATTTCAAAGCAAAACATTTAAGACATAATTTAAAAGAATTAAATTTAGAACAATTTTTTCATAATTTATGTATATTATTTGAGCTAGAAAAAAATACTTATATATTGCAAAAAAATATTAATGTATTTCTAAATCAATTTTTTTTTTACATTCGTAACATGTCAAGAGAGTCACGTGTTTCTTTAAACGGTTTTAAAAGTGATTTAGCATGTGCATTATTTAAAGACTGTATAGACTAGCTTTTACTGAATCAATAGACTAATTCATTAACATGTCCACATAGATAGCCCGTTTCAAATACAACGATCCGATAATGGTTTTAAATAATGATAGTTTTTTTATGTTTTAGTACTCTCAAAGAAAAATTGAACGCACAAAATTACCTATTTTTCATATACCCTCAGTCTAAAACAATCTTGTTATTTTACGTTTAATTTGATTACAAATTCATTTTCTAATTATACTTTATTTTGATTCATATATGAGGGGGTAAGACACCAAGGGGTACTAGTGAATTTAAAAAAAATAGAGTTAAATACGGTTTTGGATAGTTAATACACATGAAATATTGGTGGCAGAAGAATACCAGTAAATATATGTCATGAGCTGAGATTTAGCGGTTTAAGGATCAACTATTTCAAGAATCTGCTGTTTTTCGTTATAACTTAAAACTGCGTTCTCACAAAATGATAAAATTGTCACGTGTACCCAATTCGCTTCTGAGTTGAATCAGTGTTTGTTAAAAGAAACGCAAATCTAAAATGTTCAACTTTTAAAAAACTTAGAAAAACTTTCATTTTTTTTTTTTACTTAATTACAAAATATTCCAAAAAAATATGATATTGATAGTAAAAATAGTATTTAATGAACAGTAAACATTTTACATGATTTGGAAAATAATATTTCATGTAATTGATAAATTTTTTTGGAAAAATACTCTTTTAACAAAAATCTAAAACTGAACGGGGGAAATTCGGTCAAAAAAATCTAAAAAAATCAAAATTTGATTTTTTTTTTTGACCGAATTTCCCCCATTTTGTTTTAAAGTTTTGTTCAAGGGCGATTGTTCCAAAACATCTAAATTCATTTACATGAAATATTGTTTTCCAATTCATAAAAAAATTACTATTCATTAAATACTATTTGCACTAACAATAGCATATTTTTTGGAATATTTTATAATTAAGAAAGCAATATATTAATTGTTTCTTAATTTTACAAAAGTTTTACACTTTTGACTTATGGCCTTTTAACAAACACCGATTCAATTAATATCCATTTAAAAATTCTTAATTGTGCTTTTCTTACTTTTCAAGGCTTAGAAGTAACACTGAGAACGGAAATGTCAGATTATATACCTATCTCATCCAGCATTGGAGCACGGATTGTGATCCATGAAGCCCATACTCGCCCCAATCCTGAAGATTATGGTTTCAATATTAGCCCTGGATTTGAAACATCCGTTGCAATTCAGCAGGTAAAATATAGATCATAGTTCATGACTAAGTGATAAGCATTACAAAGCTAAAATATTAAAGTGCAACTGACTAGTTATTATAAGCTTAATGGTCTAAATATGTGCATATATGTGTGTATCAACTTGCAAAATGATCCATTTAACTGTATACCAACGAGCTAAATATAATAGTTTAACGCAAGTTTTGTACAATTTACCAAGTTTACTATATTTATATATTACCTACACTTAAAAAATTGTGGGCATTTTCTATTAAAACGCAAAACATTTTATAATTGTAATGCTAAGTAGATTAAAATGCGTTAAGGGTAATATTTTAAAATCCGTGTCCTAATAGAAGGTTTTTTACATAAATATAATTTTTAAAGCAATATCTCTCATCATTTATATAATCTGCATATATTATTATTATATAATATATTATTATTATATAATATTATATAATATAATATTTTATATAATATAATATTATATAATATATATATATAATATAATATTTTATATAATATAATATTATATAATATATATTATATATATATATATATATATATATATATATATATATATATTATAATATTATATAATATATATATAATATAATATTATTTAATATATATATAATATAATATTATATAATATATATATAATATAATATTATATAATATGTATATAATAGAATATTATATAATATATATATAATATAATATTATATAATATGTATATAATAGAATATTATATAATAGAATATTATATAATATATATATAATAGAATATTATATAATATATATAATATATATATATATATATATAATATTATTATATTAAATATAATAGAATATTATATAATATAATATAATATAATATATATATATATATATATATATATATATATATATATATATATAATATTATATTATATATATATATATATATAATATAATATTATATAATATATATTATTATATATATATAATATAATATTATATAATATGTATATAATAGAATATTATATAATATATATATAATAGAATATTATATAATATATATAATATATATATATATATATATATATATATATATATATATATATATATATATATATATATATATATATATATATATATATATATATATATATATATATATATATATATATATATATATATATATATATATATATATATATATATATATAATATTATTATATTAAATATAATAGAATATTATATAATATAATATAATATATATATATAATATTATATTATATATATATATATATATAATATAATATTATATAATATATATTATTATATATATAATATAATATTATATAATATGTATATAATAGAATATTATATAATATATATATAATAGAATATTATATAATATATATAATATATATATATATATATATATATATAATAGAATATTATATAATATATATAATATATATATATATATATATATATATATAATATTATTATATTAAATATAATAGAATATTATATAATATAATATAATATATATATATATATATATATAATATTATATTATATATATATATATATATAATATAATATTATATAATATATATTATTATATATATATAATAGAATATTATATAATATATATAATATATATATATATATATATATAATATTATTATATTAAATATATTAGAATATTATATAATATATAATATATATATATAATATATATATATATATATATATATATATATATATATATATATATTATATAATAGCAATGATATAATCTAATTAAGCGGTTCCCAATTAGTATTAAGTCCCCAACCCCTAGCTATAACTAAAATAGGTCATTAAAGTCTCCCCGCTTTCTAGCCATGTCTACATTTCAATATTGTTTGAACATGAAATTGAAGGGAAGAAAAAATTCTAAAAATCAATTTTGTTATTAATTTTCATTTTACACAGCTTTTACTGAGAATGTGGACACAAATTTATCCAACAAATACATAGAAATGATAACACGACAATCGGAAGTTTAATTACTTTCAGTCTCTGACTTGAACATTTAACCTCATAAAAACATTGCATTAATTAATTAAGTTAGTTACTGCACTGATTTTCGAACTGTGTCGGATGAGTGCAATCACTCTTTTTGGATCATAATCTGCAATTGTTCATTGTCTGCAAAACCTTGATATTTTCACTCTTTAAAATCAGTGCATTTTAACCATTTTTTCTTTGTGACCTCGCGGACCTCCTAACATCGACCAGCGGGTCCACGGATCGCCATTTGGGAACCATTGATCTAATTAGAAACTACGTATTAAAGTGGATAAAGGGTTAAAATAAAATAAAACATTAATTTAACTAATTAATCGAAGTAATTTAATTAATCGAAAATTCACGTTTATGGCTCATTATTGTGAAAATATTAAAATCGGGAAACACTTATTTTAACAAAAATATATCTGAGGTCATAAGATATTTATTGTTGTGCCATAAATTGGAAAATTATTTTGAAATATGGCTATTCAACAATGTAATCGGAACTTCATGTTTATGGCTATTTATTGTAATATTATTAAAATCGGAAAGCATTTATTTTAACAAAAATATATCTGAAGTCATAAGATATTTATTGTTTTGCCATAAATTGGAAAATTATTTTTAAATACATTTTAAATGGCACAATATCTTTGATTTTTAATTGGTTAGTTTCCATAACTTCAACTGTGTAAATATGCTATTATATATGTATACTACTTTAATAGAGAATAAATCATTCGCTTACTATTCCTAAAATGTATTTAGTTGATGTAAGGCAATATAATCTATCAAAGAGATTCATTTTTAACAGTAAATTGTTTAAAATATAATTAAAAATCCTTCTCCAAGATATGAAAAAAAGTCAAATATGTAACTTCCTCAAAATGTCAGAACTCACTTTATAAATTCTAATTAATTATCTCAAAATATCATCAGAAGCATCGATAAATGCTGCAAAAAAGAAGAATTACTAAGCATTTAAAAATCATTAGGTTATAATTTATGAAAGTTCTTTCAAGTAAATAAATTTCATTTGATTAATGACAACATATTATCAAAACAATCTGTAGAAAACTTATCCTTATTTTTATTATGTGTTCAATCATTTTAGTAAACAATTCAAAGAAGTTTAAAACTATTATGCAAACATCGGAATTATGGAAAAATGTGGAAAGTAAATTAAAATATGACTCTTGTTCATACTCCCTTTCAACAAATAGTTTTTAAAAAACACAAATGCAGTACTTTATTTCAAAATATGTAATCCAAGTAAAACCTGATTAACAATGATATAATAGCCTATTAGAATACTCTTTTAAAGCTTTATGAATGGATGACCATTAATTTAAAATCTTATAAATAATCATTTACTAATTTTAAAATATTAATTTAGAACATTAATTTTAATATATTAATTTACTAGATTAATTTTAATATATTAATTTACTAGATTAATTTTTAAATATTAATTTTACGAACGTAAATTATAGATAGCTTCAATTTTGGACTTCTCATTTTTTAAATAATTATCTTTCCCGTTTTGAGTTTAAAAGAAAGCTTTTAATTATAGAAAACAACAATTGCTAAGTCCTTTGACAAACAATATTCCACGTATATTACAATATACTTTAAGTATAGATTTTATTTTTAAACAATCTAACAGTAGCCAAAGATACTTCATGAAAATATATGTTAAAATCTGAAAACAGCAAAATGTCCGATTTTCAAGAAATGTTAATGATTTTAATAAACTTATTGAAACTAAAAATACAAATGAATATATTTTCTTAATTACATGCAATATATGTGTCACTTCTGCCATTTTTAAAGCTGTAATATATCTCACAAGCTCTCATACGACGAAGGAACAAAATTTTATTCAAAGGAATATTCTTTTTAAAATATACGATACCCCTGAGAAAAGCCATACGAAGACAATTTTCTTCGCCTGACAACTTTCAAAACTAATCCTATGGGTCCTGTTTTAATAATTTCTTTAAGAAAACGCATCTAAAAGTCATGTTTTCTCGCGAAATCGATAATGTAAGTCTTGAGCTCGGAAATAAACAGAAATCTTTATGTTAAAAAAACCTAACATGTAAGACAGTATTCCAAAGTCATCTTAATAAATACTTTATTTACTTGACAAGACGTAGAAAATTTGGTAAAATAACCTTAAATTTAGAGCATATATCATGAAAAGTGTCATTAACAGGAAGCAGACATATAAAGACGATTCAGACTATAACATCAAGTAATGTTTTGTTGTTTAGTACCGTAAACTCGGCACTTCCAATCACCTATCAAATAACCTAGCAACTTCATAAATAGTGTAGTTACGCGCTTCGAGGAATGCCTAGTTGGTTATAAAAGTTTCTCTCATATGTATTGATAGCATATTTAAGTAATCCAGTGCTTCGCAAAATGTCTGGCTAGAAGGGGTAAAGGGCTTTTATTGGGGATGAGCATGAAACATTTGCGGAAGGTCAGATAGTTCATTTATAGGTATTTGAGCAGCAAACATTCAAAACGTGTTTTGGCAAGTTGAGGTGATTCGTTTGAAAATGCAAATAAATTTTACTAAATGCGTTGACTCGTATGCAGACTCCAATTTGTACAAGTCAATTTGAGACAGAAATTTGTTTTGGACCAGGAAAATAGTTTTGTTCGATAGAAAATTGGGAGACAAATTCAGTAATGTATTGATATAATTTTAACCTGCTGAAGCGCGTCAACCTAAACTGCAAACAACACCAAGGAAGAGGTTATCAATTCGATTGTTATGTATTTTTTGTATGTGTGTTCACGCATGATTTATGTTCTAATTCAGATATTTGAATATATTTGTTTATTGGATAGGAGATGTCTCACATGGGAACCTTTTGTAACCAATATCAGGTTAACCGTCATTTAACTATCCGGAATTTTCAATTAACCGGACCATTCGAAAAAAAAGAATGTCCTATTTCGAAAATATATTTTTGTTGGATGGAAAAAAATTCAATTTGGCAAAAAAAAACCTCAAAAATTGGTTATCTGACTTTTATTTATCTAGAATGGTTGGATAGAAATTGTAACAATGAAATTTCATTTACCCTGCACTAACCGGATATCCTTTTTGAATCGGATAATCTCAAAATATACTATCCTGGACATGGAAAAAAGTAGGCAACTTGAGTTGAAAGTTCCTGGTAAATAATAACAGGGGGTGAAGCCCCCTGCTTAATTAAAAACTAAACTTTGAAAAATAAAATTATATTTACGATAAAAGAAAAACCAACTTAAAGAAAAAAATTATCTTTACGATAAAAGAAAAACCAACTTAAAGAAAAAAATTATCTTTACGATAAAAGAAAAACCAACTTAAAGAAAAAAATTATCGTTTCGATAAATAAAAACTAACTTAAAGAAAAAATTATCTTTTCGATAAAAGAAAAACCAACTTAAAGAAAAAATTATCTTTTCGATAAAAGAAAAACCAACTTAAAGAAAAAAACGCAATAAAAAGTAAAAAATTATTTTTAATTTTACGAACAAGTTGAATGAATTAAAATATTTATATCAATGTTATATTCATTACAATTTTTTTAAGTTGTTGACAACTTACAAAAACCATACCTAAACGTTGGCCCAAATTTGATTATCCAGATAGGATCTGGTCCCAATTGAGAGTTCAACTGTACTAAACATATACGTCATGTTACATGATGTGTTGAAAGGGGAGCACAAGGGTAATTTGCTGACTTAAATTTGCTCACTCTAAGAAGAAATCGTAAATCTATTATTTTTAATTTTACGAACAAATTGAAAAAATTTAAATATTTATACCAATGTTATATTCATTAAATTTTTTTAAGTTGATGACAACTTACAGAAACCATACCTAAACATTGGCCCAAATTTGATTATCCAGATAGGATATGGTCCCAATTGAGAGTTCAACTGTACTAAATATATACGTCATGGGAGATGATATGTTGAAAGGGGAGCACAAGGGTAATTTGCTGACTTGAATTTGCTCACTCTAAGAAGAAAGCGTAAATCTAGGAAACTAGTCTTGTGATATGTTTTCAAGGCACAATGAGATTCTGTAATATTATATAGTCAAATGTAATCAAGGGAATGTTGTGTCATGCACGAAATTTCTCCAAATGCTAAGGGTTAATATGTTATTAGAAGTAAACAAACTGATATGATATATTTTTTGTGAAAGATCCTTATGGAAGATTTATTTCTACGCAAGAAATTTTTCTTTAATAAATTTAAATATATAAACTGATGTTTCATGATAGAATATGCTAAAAGAATCTCGTCCGTCACAAACAATCTAATTTACATCTTTTGATGATAGGCATACCCTATAACAATGTTGTCAAATCTCAGGTACACTTTTAAAAATCTTAAAAATAAGTCAAATGTACAAAGTAAAAAAAAAGGGTACTTAAAAATAAGTACCTGAACATACTCGTTTTTTTAGTACAATTGCTTGAAGACGTACTGAAATGTAAGAAATCGAAGTTCTCAAAAATGAGCAGTATGATTTAATATTGATAATCTGTTCAACTTCAAGTCATCTTAGCAAAGCAACCTGACAAACTTAAAATAGTTATTCAGAAGATGATTTTCCACATCATTTGATGTCGATTGCTTAAATGGAAACTGAGTTATTACAACTCAATTATCTTTCTTCCCATTCTTTTGGCACACCTTTTAAACACTTGTTTATAATTTCTTCGCGTCGCCCTGGTGCTGGATAAGGCACTTGACTGCGGTGCCTTAAGATATTTGTTCGATTCCCGGCAAGTCTTGTTTGTAATTATCGGTATTTATTGAAAGTGATTTATGAAGGCAGCCTATGTATTCATTTTTAGTCATTATTTTCATTTTTGAGTACATGTCTTTTTCAAAAATGAAACTTATATTTTCGGAGCTATTATAAGCATCGAATGTACTCAAAACCGAGTACATTTTGCTTATTTTTAAGTACCTATTTTTAGCACTGTACTTATTTTTTATTGCATTCGATTCTTATCATGGCTCCGAATACATGAATACACGTGCTAAAAATGCGTAGATGCTTGTCTACATAACCTGCCTTCATAAATCCCTTCAAATAAATACCGACTATTACAACCAAGTATTCCGAGAATCAAACCCAGATCTTCAGCACCGTAGTCCTGTGCCTTTTCCGTTAAACTACCAGGGAGACATTAAGAAGTTATAAAAAGAAGAAATGTTTTAAAAAAATGTGTGCCAAAGGAATGGTAAGTAAGATAATTTAGCTGTAATAACTCAGTTTCTATTTAAGCAATCGACATCAAATAATGTGGAAAACCATTTTCTGAACAACTATTTTAAATTTGACAATTTTCATTAAGATCGCTTGAACTTAAACTGATATTAGCCGTATTAAATTACATTGCTACTTTTTAAGAAAGTACTGTTACTTGCATTTAAGTATATACCCGTTGACGACACAATTATACTTACAGAAACACGAGTAGGTTTAGGTACTCATTTTTAAATACCTTTTTTTGCCCAGTGCATATTTGAATCTTTATTGATATTCGTAAACCACATAAAATTCTAATCTAAGACATTTTCCCTTATCATTTTAATCATTAATTACATATTTAACAAACAAAAGGTACAGGCTTGTCTCATACTTATGACTTGTCCATATTCTTTCGATTTCCACACAAATCATTTGTTTCGAAACTTAATAGTAAAACTACATCACACATAATAAAAACTAATAATATTATTTTTTTTTAGAGGTCCATATATCGATTGTCACATCCTTATAGAGATAAATGCATGAACTATGATCAAGAACTTCTCAATTTACCACGTAATCAAGAGGTGAGTAATAACTAGTAGAATTAAGATAAACATTTATCTCCATTAATTAAACTCGATAAAATGCATATTGTTAGAATAAGTTGAACATCTTTATGTTAGTTAGTTAATTAGTATAATTATATTCATAATAGTTTTAGGCAACAAACACTGTTCGAACTTACAAATTTGAATAAATTGAAGCAAGGCATTTTAACTGACATGTCTCACTAGGTCTATTTTAAATTTCCTACCAATATTCAATTTAATGGAATGTAGTTAATTTCGGTAATTTAATTATTGATTCAATGTGGTTTTGTTAACAGATACATTTAGCTATGTGTAAAATTTTGTTTAATAGAAATTTAGAATTAAATAATTTATCTTAAAAACATTTTGTATATTGGTCATTTTCAAATTCCAGTGTCATTTACCGTCCTAATAAAAAATATTTTCCCTATAGGTTGTATTTATCTTTTCAACTTTTTCTTTGTTTTGCACAGATGTTGTCAAACAGTTGTTATTAAAGAAATACAAAATTGGATTATAATATTTAAATAAAAATTGTGTATTTAAACAAATATGGTGGGGGAATAAAAAAAATGGCTGTCCGAAACAGAAAGTATAATTTGAATTCTGCAATAGAATTATTCCAATGCCGGATTTTTTTTTTGTGTAGCATTTATAATTGTTTTAAATATTCTGTATTTTGTATTAAAGAAGGATTTCATAATATTTAAAGATAAATTAAGCTTTTAATATATTTAATTCTTTTGACCAGAAATTTGTGTCATGTCCGTTACCATACACTTTAAAACATATTTTTAAATAAAAATTTACATTTTCTGAATGGTAAAAGATGTTTATCAATGCAGCAGGATTAGAGAGATAATTACAAGCAGCCATCTTGAATTTCTTGTTGTTAATAAATGAAGAAGGATACCTTTTGTAGAAAGTATTTTTATTAAATGTCATGTCTGTTACCTTAAATTTTTATATAAATCATTTATATTTTTTTAATTTTTCCAACTGATTTATTTAGCTAACAAGGTTATTTATCCAAAATAAATGTGTTGTTTATGCTTTGGTTTAGATATTCCAAGTAAATAATTCTTGTCCTATGAAATGTCATGTCTGTTACTGTCATTGGTAACAGACATGACAATTTGTTGTATTTTTTATAATAAAAATTAATAACAGATATTTTATAAGAAAAACTGCATGAAAAACGCTAATATATAGTTAATAATATTCAGTTTAATGTTTTTTTAAAACATACTGTTCAAAAAATGAAATTATTTTTTTTATTCTTAATTTCCTGTTTGTCACTGGATTTTGAAAATGACCCATATATGGAAGGTTTTAATAAAAACAATTAAGTTACAAATATTCATAAGTGAAGTTATCTTAAATAAGTTTGCTACGTATTTATTCATGTTAATAAAAATAATGCAATACCAGAGATATTTACAGACCATTTTAACCAACAAACATTGATTATTACATACAATTAAATAACAGTCATACATTAAAATATTATCATTTTCAAAAAACATAACACTCCATTTCTTACTGAAGTTACTAAAATTACAATACTCACTCAAACAATATAAGTCATAGTTTTATTATATCAAATTTATTGCAATACTTTTTTCGTTTTTCAGAATTAGTCCGTACTGTGTTGAATAATGTATTAGTAATAGTAGTATCAAAGCAGAAATTGTATTAATGAAAGTTACAAATATTCAATTTGATATTGTTTTACAGATAATATTTTACCAAATATCTATTAAACGTAAGACAACTGTCATTTAATTAAATTTTTAAGTATTTAAAGTATAATAAATTACTCATTAAAAATTTAAAATATTAAAGATAAATATGTCGAATTTGTTATCCGACTGGGTATATGTGGTTTGATCTGTTTGTGAATATATATCATAATTCTTGTGTGTTTTTTTATCAAACGCCGCTTGAAAAGATAATTAAATAACAAATGTAACATCAAACAAATCCTCATATATTTCCGCAAACGTTTTAAGCTGTATATTTTTATAATTTACCTAATATCGTGGACATCAGGTATATTTTTGTTTAAAGTTTACAAAAATACTTACGAAACATACAATGAGTAGTACAAAATAAAAGGAAATATTAATATTACTTTAATACCAAAATAATTATACAAAAAATCTAAGTTGGCAAGGTTTTATTCCCAGCAAAAAAAGTCAGCATAAAACCATCATCAAAATTTTGAAATTGAAGGTTTCATACAGAAAAACTGCATTTTTTAGGAATATCTATGAATTGAAGGTTTTGTTTAAATATCCTTCATAAAAACTGTAAAAAAGACCTTCAAAAAATTCTGCAAGAAACTTCCATTTTTAATCATAAGAAAAATGCAGATATTTTAAAGGTTTTTTTTGCAGGAAAATTAAAAACTTTTTTTTAAAAAAAATGCAGTTTTTTGTTTCATTATCATTTATAAAATCTTCAAAAAACCTTCAATTTGACATTTTTGATGAACTTTTTTGTTTTAGTTGGGTGACTTTTTTGGTTGGGATGTTCACAAATTGTTGGACGATGGTCATTATTTGGCTATTTAGCCACTCATAATAACCCATTATTTTTACTATGATTTAACTACTTTATTCGTTAAAATATAAGTTAAATATTTGGGTAAAAATAATATTTTATTATGTCAATAGAGCTAAATGAATCGGAAATTGTAAAAAGGGTATATGTGACATTTTTTCGAAAAATGATTTTATTGACCGAAATATACCTTTTTACCAAGACACACATACTGTCTAAAAAGCAGATTATATGAAGTAACCTAAATGGGAGAAATGGACGGTCTAATATCCGAAACTTTGTAAAAAGGTGACATGTGCCGATAGTGAGGCTGATGATTGATTTTTTTATTTTTCCATTTGTCCCTTGTTTTTAACTTTTTCATAACGAAAACTTTTCTTTTGTAATATTATAAAGTATTTTTGAAGTTATATAACCAAAAATATTTAATTTTGTTCATAAAATTATGTTTATATTATTTTGCATTTTTCACTCATTTTTAAATTTTCCTTAACAAAAACTTTTCTTCAATAATAGTATAAAGTATTTTTGAAGTTTTGTTAACAATAAATAAATAATTTTGTTCATAAAATTATGTTTTCGATCATTTTTTTAGTAATCTCAGTGCAATACTATGCAAAATTTATAAAAGGGTATATGTGAGAATTTTTTGGAATTTTGTGGGGAACCCTTACATTAACAAAACTCATCAATTACACTTGAAATATAAGTGGCTATATAATATAAATTATCAGAATTTTTGTCTTTAGTTTTTGAACACTACAATTGAAGTGAAACACCTTTTTATATCTCCTATAAAATCTGAGTTTTATAACATATCCCCTTTTTAAAAATACTGGTTCAAATAACGATACAGCCGTACAATGACCATCACCCAATAAGTTGTGAGTACCCTGTATTACATGGCTCATTTTTTCATAACCCCATCCAATAAAATTTTTTACTTCTAGACAAACACTTCGCATCTCCATTGCCTACAATCTTTATTGAAAGCACATTAGAAATATAAATTTTACCAAATAATACATCCACAAAATCTGACATACATATTCAATAAATATCAAACTCTTTTTGTACTCTTTCTTTTATGTTACTAGTTAAATTATATAACATTTCCTCTAAGAAATAGCTCCTTTATCGCCAACACTTCAAACCAGACACATCTGGAAAGACCTGCAAAATGTTGAGACCCCCCCATCATATTACGAGCTGCTTCATGCATCAAAATGACACTTTTCGTTTATTCTAAACTGGATTTTCTAAGCCACTATAGATTTTGTATAGCAAACTATCCTTTTTGGGGTAATGTATTTTTATTCTATATACGGCACGAACGCTGAACGTCGTCGAAAAGTCGAAGAGTTTTGGATTCACTGAGGGAAAATAAATCGTGTTCTTTTTTAAGAACACTTATAGTCTTGCTTCTTTTTTATTAAAAATTAAATCTATAAACAAGATGTTTGAAATAACCGTTTTGTTAGGATGTATTTTATTGGAATATTTGACGGAAAATTCCGTTTTTTGCGATGGAATGGCGGAATTATAAACGTAATAAAACAATTTTCACAAAGATAAACCATTTTTATTCTATATACGAAACGAACGCTAAGCGTCATCGAAAAGTCGAAGAGTTTTGGAATCATAGAAGAAAAATCAATCGTGTTCTTTTTTAAAAACACTTATAGCCTTGCTTCTTTTTTATTCAAAATTAAATCTATAAACAAGATGTTGGAAATAACCGTTTTGTTTGGATGTATTTTATTGGAATATTTGACGGAAAATTCCATTTTTTGCGATGGAATGGCGGAATTATAAACGTAAATAATTTTCAAAGATAAACAATTTTTTGCGTTTAAAATATATCTTTTATTAATTTTACAAAGAAAATGGAAATCGTGCACTATTCATTTAAACGATTATATATTTGTTGTAAAGCAAAACGTGTATATGGTAACCTTGTTTTATATAAGATCTTTTAATTTGGTTTTCTCAAACACAATGATTTTTTAACGAAGCGAATAATACATTTTAAGTATGACTGCAATATGCTACAAGATGTTGCAACTACCTAACTTTTATTTGCAACATTTTTTGACAACAATATCCTTTTATTATTTAAATAAAAGATAATAATCTGGGATATAAAACTGTGGAATATGCGCTTTTAAATTATTACGATAATTGAATTTCGTTAGGTTTCTTAAATTTTACTCTTGTGTAACAATTTATTACACATTATTATTTTATTAATCATTAATGAAATAATTATTTTAAAAATCAATGCCATTTCTGATCTTAATTATTATTCTTACAAAAGATGCGCGAATTTGATGGTCTTTTCATTGTTATTCGAAATTATGGGATAGCAGTTATGAAATAAAAATTATACTAAGAAACTAAGAAAATGACACATTGCTGCATTTCTAATATGTAATAACTTTTTTTTAACTTTAAGATAACACACAATCCACCGAGTATCTATTTTAACTCGATTTTTTGGCATTTCGTCTTTGTATCTGTAAATTTGTTTGTTTGTTACGTATCTACGACCAAACACGTTGTTCGAGGAGTTTCTTTATATTTTGCAGGGAATGTTCCTTTCTGTCACTAACTCATTTAAAACGTCGTTTTTTTTTTTTTTCGCAACGTCTACTGTGTCCAGAACAGTGTCAAGGATTAAATAGCAATCATAGACTCTAAAACATATGTTGTTCAGATTGTATATTGTTCATATATTATTCAATAAGTGCGTGTTATGCTTGTGTGCGTGTTTGTTTGTATTATTTAGCAAAGGCATTATATTACTTTACATAATATAAATAGTTTTAATAATAATCAAATTCAAAATTAACTGAACAATGATAATCTATTTTCCAGGATTGTATCCGAAAGTGTATGCAAAGTGAAAATTTCGATCGATGTGGATGTGCAGATCCATTCCTACCCTCTGAGTACTCTTCGGAGCTCTGTGATCTACGAAACCAGTCTTTAGGTAAGATTTTATCAAACTCGCATAACCATTCTAAGTAAAATTTTCTTATAAACATAATAACTTACTTAAAAATGTCTGGTAGATGTACTTTCAACAGTTACAGATTTAAAACAGAAATCATTCTGCAAGTTATTCATTATATGTAATAATATATCGTAATGAAGCTGCAAGTGTTTAATAAAAAAATGTCGATTTAAATAATTTTAAAAGTTGAATTATCGAAATCACTAAAAAAATATTCATCATAACACATACTGTAAATAAATATACAAGATGTATGGGAATGGTCTTTAAAACTTTGTCACGCAATGAAAGCTAAAAGAAATAAGATAGATAAGTTATGTTGTACATGTAAAAGTAATATGAAGTTTTATTTGTACGCAATTTAAAAAAACTAATTATTTTAATTAAAAAAATTAAATATCGAAAACACTAAAAAATATTCATCATAACACATACTGTAAATAAATATACAAGATGTATGGGAATGGTCTTTAAAACTTTGACACGCAATGAAAGCTAAAAGAAATAAGATAGATAAGTTATGTTGCTTGTACATGTAAAAGTAATATGAAGTTTGATTTGTACGCAGTTTAAAAAAAATAATTATTTTAATTAAAAAAATTAAATATCGAAAACACTAAAAAATATTCATCATAACACATACTGTAAATAAATACACAATATGTATGGGAATAGTCTTTAAAACTTTGACAAGCAATGAAAGCTAAAAGAAATAAGATGGCTAAGTTATGTTGCTTGTACATGTAAAAGTAATATGAAGTTCGATTTGTACGCAGTTTAAAAAAAACTAATTATTTTAATTAAAAAAATTAAATATCGAAAACACTAAAAAATATTCATCATAACACATACTGTAAATAAATATACAAGATGTATGGGAATGGTCTTTAAAACTTTGACAAGCAATGAAAGCTAAAAGAAATAAGATAGCTAAGTTATGTTGCTTGTGCATGTAACTGTAATATGAAGTTCGATTTGTACGCAGTTTAAAAAAAAACTAATTATTTTAATTTTAAAAAAAAATTAAAATATTTTTTAAAAACTGCTTACACATAAACTGCTTACAAATAAAACTTCATGTGTTACTATTAAATGTATAAGCGACATATCTTAGATATATTATTTCCTTTTGTTTTTTATAGCGTGTCAAAGTTTTAAAGTTAATTCCCATACACCCATCCATAGAAAAAGCTCAGTGCGTTAATGGTTTTTGAATGGTGCATTGAATGGTTCGTTTATGGTTTTGGAAAAAGCTGCGAACAAATAAAATTCCCTGTATTGCTGTTACATGCACAAGCAATGTAGCTTAACTTTCTCATTTCGTTTAGTTTTTAATGCTCGTCAAACTTGTAAATATCCTTCTCATTCTCCCTGTAGTTTAATTCAATTCCCATAATAAATGAAATTCGTAAACTTCGAGGGTGAATGAAAAATCAACACACTTGAGACATAATTTTTATTTCAAATTCAGCTCAATTTTTCTTACGTCTTTTCATCGGTTAATGAATAAGTACAATACTCGTGAAAGAAAATTTCTCCTTTTCAATTAAAGGCTCTTTGAAAACTGAAAATAACTAATTCTAATCCTGACACCAAACTCCCATTACCTTGATTCATTAGTTTTATTTTCGTAACGCAGTATCCGATGTTCTATCTTTCTATGTATATAAGAAAAATTATTCACAACTGTTCTTTTAAATGCAGCTGCTGTTATTTAAGTAATAAATTACAATGTTTCCAAAACATTTTTTTATAAATTGTTAAATACTTAGAATGGATTTAAATTTAACTACATTAAGTTACTTAGTTTTTCAACTTGATATTTATATGTGGAAATTTTGTTAACCGAGCTTTACCCAGATCCCTGTTTTAACTCGGCCGTTCAGCATTTCGTCTGTCTGTCTGTCTGCCTGCCTGCCTGCCTGCCTGCCTGCCTGCCTGCCTGCCTGCCTGCCTGCCTGCCTGCCTGCCTGTCTGCCTGTCTGTCTGTCTGCCTGTCTGCCTGCCTGTCTGCCTGCCTGTCTGTCTGTCTGTCTGTCTGTCTGTCTGTCTGTCTGTCTGTCACATTGCTTGATATTAATTCTAACATAATGATAATAAGGGCCGCTCGTAGCGGTGTGCGACAGGTGCCTTTGCACAGGGCCCCGCGCTGACAAGGAATATGAGTTCTTTAAAAAAATGTTTTTTGACACGAAACGCCTCTAAAATTAGCTACATGTGGTCTCCGGATATAAACATCATGTTACGTTTTAGGTTGATCCATTCCGATACTACAACTCCGTAGCAAATAGCACGATTGACATAAATTTAGCTTAGTTTGATAAGAAATTATCCGTCGATGCGTGGATGGGGGCCAGCGACAACACACACTAGCTTGTTTATATTAATTATGTTGGCGACCAATCTACAATTCCCTTCTGTAATCTAGTGAAATGGCGTTTCCCGTTAAACCTTCGACACATTACCTGCCCCTCCCCCCCCCCCCCCCCCCCCACACACACTCTTCGATTTGTTATGTATAACTTAATTTTATTTAAATTATATTTTTTCTATGGTTTTAATTATAAAAACTATTTTAAATATAATAAGTAAAAACGAATTTAAACGCAAAAAAAACTGTTCCAATTAGTATACATATTATTTATACAACATGCTTTATTTTATTTATTGTACAGAAAAAAAATGCAAAAAAGACACGTGAACTAATGTAGCTTAAAGAAACAACTTAAAATCTATTTCATGGGGCCGCGCGGCTACTTTTGGACAAGGGCCAACGTCTTTTAAAGACAGCCCTGATGCTAATAGACTCTCGCTATTTTCGTAAACTTCCAAACGATTCTCGGCCTTTTTTAAACTAAAAGGGGAACAAGAAACACAACTTTCGAACAGCAAACGATTGATCTAAATTGGCCCCTAGTCTTTGTTACAAAATCGTTTTATTTTACATAAACGAACGTGCGTTTATTTTAATTTGCAATAAATCATAACTTCAGTTTCAATAAAAAAAAGTTGCACTCTTTTTTTTTAATCGCTTAGACGGAAAACACACTGTCAAAAAAGGTACTTAAAAATGAGTAACTGAATATACTCGTTTTTCTTTGAGTACAATTGTATAGTAAATGAGCGATGGCATACTCAAATTGAAGTAACTATACTTTCTCAAAAATGAGCAGTGTGATTTAATATTGCTCATCTCAGCTTCTGTTCAAGCCATCTTAACAAAGCGACCTGACAAACTTAAAATATTTGTTCAGAAGATGGTTTTCGACTTCATTTGATGTCGATTATTTAAATGGAAACTGAGCTTTTACAACTCCATTATAATACTTCCCATTCTTTTGGCACACCTTTTTAACATTTCTTCTGTTTATAACTTCTCCACGTTGCTCTGGTAGTACAGCGGATAAGGCCCTCGACTGCGATGCCTGGGGATATGATTTCAATTCTCGATAAATCTTGGTTGTAATTGGTGATATTTATTGAAAGTGATTTATTAAAGCAGCCTATGTAAATAAGCAACTGTTCTTTTGTATTAATTTTTACTCATTGTACTCGTTTTTGAGTACGTCTTTTTCAAAAATGAAACTTATGTATGCGGAGCTATGATAAGCATCGAATGTAATCAAAACTGAGTACATTTTACTTATTTTTGAGTACCTATTTTTAACAGGGTATGTAGCAACACTTAACCGGCTTGCATAACGCGCTCACGAGAAAAAACACTTGTCTTCAATATTGATCGCTAATCGCTTGAAATTGTTTCTTGTAAAAATGAAGTTATCTTCGGTGAAAGTTTTAAACGTAAACTAGAGTCAAGGTATCGTGACATCTTTAAGGCTCTCATATCGTCGCCTCAGAGCAACAGTAGGATAGGAGCAAAGACAGAGTTGCCTATAAAATTGATTTTAAAATTGGCTGTTTTTTCAATGCTGAATATCTAAGGCTGTACTTCAGGGATTTCAAAGAAGACATAAGAATGTCCCAGTGTTCCACTAAATAAAGGGACATTTGGTAATATTAGCAAGACCGAAAACTCATTTTCGTTTTTGATGTCTTACTGTTGCTCTGAGGCGATGATATATGAAACAAATTAAAAGTTCACTGGTAGTAATAGCAAAATAAAATGTCTTTATTTTAGTGTGCTGTTTAGATGAGGTCATGAAGTCTCTTAGCAAAGATGCCACCCCATGTCCATGTCCCCTTCCATGCAAGTAAGTATGCAATGCACAAAAAAGGTACTTAAAAATGAGTACCTGAACATACTAATTTTTCTTTGAGTACAATTGCATCGTAAATGAGCGATGACGTACTCAAATTTAAGTAATCGCACTTTCTCACAAATGAATAGTGTGATTTAATATTGCTAATCTCAGCTGCTGTTCAAGCCATTTTAACAAAGCAACCTGACACACTTAAAATAGTTGTTCATAAGATGGCTTTCCACATCATTTGATGCCGATTGCTGAAATGGAAACTGAGTTATTACAACTTAGTTATCTTACTTCCCATTCTTTTGGCACACCTTTTTAACATTTATTCTGTTTATAATTTCTTCATGTACCCCTGGTAGTACAACGTATTGCACTGGAACGCGGTGCCTTAGGATATGGGTTCGATTTCCGGTAAGTCTTAGTTGTAATTGTTGATATTTATAGAAAGTTATTTATGAAGACAGCCTACATAAGCAAGCAACTGCTCTTTTTATTTATTTTTACTCGTTTTTGAGTACATGACTTTTTCAAAAATAAATCTTATTTGTTCGGAACCATAATAAGCATCGAATGCACAGAAAAATGAGTACATTTTACTTATATTTGAGTACATATTTTTAACAGTGTGAGGAATGGGTTATATCTACTGATTGAAAGTGGCTAACTTCATGAAAAGACATAAAAAAAATTAATCATTTTTGCATAAAAATTTATTTTATTTCTTTGGATATATGCCTGCAACAAGTCAGGTGTCGAAGAATAGCTAAGTTTGTTTGGATATAAACAATTTTGAAAATAACCTATTTTTTTAATATAGATTTATTTTTAAGAAATATATGTTAAGAAATATATATTATGGTATCACTGAGCCCAAAATGACATTAATTGTACCCTATGTTTAATTCGAAATACGTTTTATATTTGCATTTCGACAAACTTGATTGTAAAATCAATATCCACATTAAAGCGTAAATATGATGGAATTGTGAGAATAGGCGAAAATAGATTATAAACGATTTAAGTCACCATCACCATGAATATACAAAACACAGAATTTTTTAAAAAATAATGCTTTTGATCAGAGATCACGTAATTATGTATAAGTTGAATAATATACATATTTAAGTTTTTAAAAAGTTATAAACTAATTACATGATAATTTTTCGATTAAAATTATTTTTTAAAGAAAAAAGCTCAAATATAATTTTTTGGTAAGATAAATTTTAAATCATTTTTGTAATGTAATTTATAAATATATTAAAATTGCCAAAGTTAGAAATTTTATTTACATTACTTTAATAATTTTGTAGGAATTTGATGTATTTGTAGAATGGAAGATTTATTTGCAATTTGATGGTAAATCGTCTGCGGTATTTCAAAAAGCGAATTCGTTGTGTAAAATATGATATACACGCATAAATCATTAAAAAAATACTTGAATTTTTCCTTAAATATTTTTCCTGAAAATTTTTATTGCACATATTGATTTGATGTATAACGTAATTATACTCATTTTTGTAAAATTTGGAGCTAATACAAGCAAAGCTGTTTGATTTATGTGTAATTTGCCGCGTGCTTAACTTTTGGAAAGCAATATACGATAATTCTACTCACAAAAAAGTTAACAGAAACTTTGTACTATGTTCAAAACGTATGTATAAAAAATGCTTCAAGGCGTATATGGTGAAATGGAATATTGTTGATCGAACAGTTTTATTAGTTCAAAATTGAAACCATTTGCAAAAACTGTTAAGTCCAAACGATAAAGTCTACATTGTGTTTTTAATAACACAATTTTAATAATCTTTAAAAGTGTAATTCTTTACAAAGATAGGGCTTTAAAAATCCGTTTTTTAATAAAATATTTTTTGAATATAGTAAAAGTTTGTTTCTATGATTTTATTAATTGTATTGTTGGGAAAACAAAAGGATCAAGAAATGACATTTCTGATTGGTTGTAATAGATATAGCAGCTTTTGAAAGTGGACAACTCAATTTAAACTACTCACTTATAACTACATCATAATTATATTCTTCATATATTTAAAACATTTAATATATTCTTACTTTGAATTAATTGTTGATAATTCATTATCCTCTATATAATGAATTCATAAATTGCTCCTTTTTAAAATACATAAAGTTTATTGAATCTATAACTAGGCTGTTTTTTCTCTTGTTTATGTATAGTGTATGTATATTTATGTTTAGTGTAAAATTTATTCTTCTATATTTATTGTAATATTTTTTCTGAAGGTCAACTTATTATGAGATGACATTGTCAAAAGCGGAATGGCCATCGTTTCCATTCTTTAAAGAGGTATGAGTGGAAGTTTAAAAACGTTTTTATAAGTTGAAGAATATTAAATTACCATTTTTTTAATTCTTTGAATGTAAACCTAAACCAAACTTGCTATACCACACATACTTATATATAAATTTGAACTAGCTGAAGTACACGGCATTGCCAGAGCATTAAGCAGAGTGTTGGCAGATTTCTTCAGCGTGGCGCCATCTAGCGATTTTAGTACGAAGTCATTTCTGCTTTAAGGGATGAGAAGGGGGGAGTAGATTTTTGAAATCTCATGTAGACAGTGAATTGAACTTCCTCTTGTTTTGAAGGTTAAGTGTGAAAATTTCATCAAGCTCAGAATAAAACTGTATATTTGTATACAATACAAACCCACGGACATTCTGCTTTATATATATATATATATATATATATATATATATATAGAGAGAGAGAGAGAGAGAGAGAGAGAGAGAGATTAGACAATAAGATAAGTTTTGTAGTATACCACCTTTCAACCGTATATTGATTTGAACATTGACATATTGATTTGAAAATTGACATACTTATTTGAAAATTGACATACTTACGTACCTGTATTTAGTCATAAGTTAGTAATAGATAATTGTTACAGAAGCAAGGTTTCGAAATCGCGGAATCAGCACAATGCTTTGAATATGCGCTGACATTATTGGCTTCCAACTATAGTTTATATTAATAAAAAATTTAACTACACTTAAATTTTTAATTTCAAGCAGTTGTTATAATAATTGAATAAATTACGTAAAAAAATCATTTTCAATTATTTTCTACAATTAACTAATAAACTGTTTTCTGATGTGAGTAACACAACGATTCATTTTTTTTTCAGTTTATGAAAGAACCGATTCCTGCCTACTCTCCTTGTAGTAAAAATGCACGCGGTTTCGATATGGGGGATCTCTACACAAATATAAAGTAAATAATTTTTTTACTGATATAATTCTTAATATTTATGTATTATTCTAACTCAATGTTGACATTCTCTCCTTGATATCAGTATTACAGCCCCCAACAACTATATTGTAGTTTTAGTCTTTATAGTCATTAGCAGTTTTGAAATTTTCTGAATGCAAGCATATTTTATAAATTCAGACCTAAATTAACTAAATTTACCATTGATGTTTGCATTGTTGTGATGTTTCAAAAATCCCATCGATGCAAATGGAATACACAATCTTAGAGCTATGCATATATATATATATATATATATATATATATATATATATATATATATATATATATATATATATATATATATATATATATATATATATTCTCTTAATTTGTTTTATGTTATTGTATTTTATTTATTGTAGAACTAACACAGCAAAATTGAAAGTATTCTACAAAACTCTCGAAAAGAGTTACTACAAACAAGAACCTATGTTTCAGGTATGATAAATTTTTAAATAAGTGATCATCAAAATATACCTGTTTAAATAAAGATTCGAATACCAATTTTTAATTTATAAAATTTTAAATTTTAAACTCAACTTATAAAGCGATAAACTTAAATCGGGGATTGAATTTAAATACTTTCACAAAATCTAACATTTTTTTACTTACATAAACAACAGCAATCTCTTATACATCGATTATTGCAGTTAATCTACAATTTAGGTATTTATTGCTAGTATATAAAATAATATAATACTCTACTTTATAAAGTATAAAACTGTTCTTAATTTTGAAATCAGATGCACCACTATAAGGTTTTAAATGTGTTAACTGCCGCAAAGGTCTTGTGTACTGTTAAAAAAAATAAGTAAAATTTACCCATTTTTTAGTACATTCGATGCTTATCATAGCTCCGAATACATAAGTTTAATTTTTGAAAAAGACATGTACTCAAAAATGATTACAATGAATAAAAAGAGCAGTTTCTTGCCTACACAGACTGCCTTCATACATCACATTCAATAAATATCAACAATTACAACCAACACTTACCGGGAATCGAACCCGGTAAGTGTTTCGGACAGACAACAGATCCTCAGACACCGCAGTCCATAACCTTATCCGTTATTAACAGGGCGACATGAAGAAGTTATAAACAGAAAAAATGTTAAAAAGGTGTACCAAAAAAATGGGAAGTGAGATAATTGTATTGTAATAACTCAGTTTCCATTTAAGCAATCAACATCCAATAATGTGGAAAACCATCTTCTGAACAAATATCATAAGTTTGTCAAGTCGCTTTGTTAAGGTGGCTTGAACAGAAGCTCAGATTAGCAATATTAAATCTCACTGCTCATTTTTGAGAAAATACGATTACATAAACTTGAGTGCGTCATCGCTCATTTATGATGCAATTGTACTCAAAGAAAAACGAGTATGTTCAGGTACTCATTATTAAATACCTTTTTTTTTTACAGTGAGGCTTTAGAAACAAATTCAAGCTTCACAGTTTGACTCTCGTATAATAGTTCCGCGTGAATGAATAAAATATAAAACGAATTCTTTTAAAGAAAATAAAATCACAAAGAAGTTCGAAAATGTTGTGACCTTCCGGCTAGTTAGAAATTAATTCGTTTGCGACTGCAATCAATATATCCAATACATCAATTCAACCCCTCCAGAAAAAAATTCTGGTTTTGCCGAACCATTTTCGTTTAAAAATATGCCCATGTTCCAAATATGTCCAATAAATCCATGTTTATAAAAATATAATAAAACCTATATTTAAAAAAAAACTACTATAATTTATTTAAACATTATAGTTGTATTAAAAATGGTTGTTTTCTTTAGGAATCTGAATTATTTAGCCAACTTGGAGGACAACTAGGACTTTGGCTGGGTGTATCCCTTGTAGCTTTGTTTGAATGCATTGAAAATGTTTCGCATCTATTACACTATTGTATCAGAAAATCTGGCATGAAAAGCAAGCCGGTTCAACCTTCCTGTGTGCAAATAGAGAACAATGCAAACGTCTGATAAAATATGCACCGAAATATTTCCAGAAAGAAAACTTGTAAATCTTGTATTCTTTTCATAAACCAATAAAATCAAATAAGTATGTTTTTTTATGGCTTTTCAGGGTGATATCGTATATAACATATTAAGAAAGCACTTTGATTCCAATGTAATAAAGGTATGCAATGTAAAAATCACTAGTCTCTAACTGTAACTTCTGGATTGGGCAAGACATTTTGTTGACTTGAAGCCAATTGAAGAAGTAACAACTGTGACCCACTTTCATTCCTACCGCAATATTTCGTACATTTTTCATGTTAAAATAAGCCTATATGTTTTGATTTTGGCTGTTGTTTTTTCAATTTTCAATTCAACCCCATTTTAAATGCAATCTGCTATAAAAATAGAAAGTCATTTACAAGACAAAGTCGAAGTGGTTAAGAAGCAAGAGCAAAAGCTGTTTATTTTGGCAATATAAAAATTCATTCTATAGAACAAAAATATATCATTTATATATACATTTAATATTTGTACAATGCTATGGAACTAAAACACTTTAAAAAAAAATATTGGGCCACAGTATGGCTGCTTGCACATTGGCTTCAACGCGCCTATAGAGGACGTTTTGGACGTCGCGCCCATTTTGACGTTTTCAAGGTCAGTGGGCTGGGAATAGAATATTTTTGTCTTCTGTCTAAGGACGCAATTTTTTCGAGCTACTGTGAAATCGGTTTCGAAAATAAGTTATTTTATCTCACGCTATTATAATATACAACGAATACTAGCTCTTTCGCTTACGGTTTCCACTCTTACCTTACAAAACGCGCCACAGAGTAGGTGATTAATTTTTCATATATAAGTGTAAAAGAGTTAATGAGGCGCAAATCTAACACGACAGCATTGTACACATTTTATTCATAACAATTATGTTCGCAAGGTGTCTTTTCCCACTAAATTAATGCTTTTCTACAACTTTGTTTTGTTTTATGTTTGACTATTTTCATGTATGTCTTATACTAATATTATATACTAGGAGGCCCCGCCCCCTGCTCCGCCAACCCCCGGAGGATTGCTACGCAATCCTCATAGGTTTGCTCCGCAAACCACTTCTCGCTTCGCTCGCTAAAAGGTAGGACACAATAACAATGTGTCCTAGTAACAATACTTTTTTTAATTATATTACCGAAAACTTTAAACGTTGAAACTAAATTTAAATTATAATTCATCTTGGCAGCAATACATTTTTTCGCCATGTAAATCAATATATAATCATTTAATTTAATTTCTTTTAAACTACAAATGAAAACAATGGAACCACTGGCAAGCCATTATTTATTATTTTCACACCTTTCCTGCGTTTTAGTTTAATTATTGGTAGTTTAACATTATTGGTAGTTTGTTTTGGCATAATTGACGTTAAGCTTACCATACTCTTGCCTACCAGAAGTGTGTACGTAACTAAGTTAATACGTCATAAAAATGAAGGTCATAGAAATCTAGTTTTCAATATTGCCAACAGATGGCGCCACGTCAATGTTCCGCTCAAGTTTAGAAAAGCGTTTTTCAAAACTTCTATTTTTAATGTAATAGGGTTTATATTCTTCCTAATTTAAGCTGACATCAACAAAATAATTATTTACTAATGAATTGAAGGGGCTAATCGTCAAAATGGCTTACATAATGCAAAATAAAAATACGGGCACAACAGAATTTCGTAAACAAACTAACTGTTGCCACTCAGCGTACAGAAAAACAGCGTTTTTCAATCACCGCGTAAGAGAAATATATATAAAGATAGGCACGCTAAATCCGTACATTGCCGCCAGGGGGCGCTGTAAGTAGTCTCATCGTAAATAGTCACTTTACTAATCCTAGACACTACTTTTATGACTTTCGCAATCGGTGTTCAAAAGTTGAAGAGGTGAGAAAGGACTTTAGTGGACACCTTTTGTATGCATAACCAATACTAGCTTATTAACTACTAAAAAACTTAACCTTTATTTTGTGATAATTCTGCTTTGCCATTCATATTAAACAATAATAATATCTTGGAACATGAGTGACAGAATTTCATAATGCTAAAATTAAAAAAAAAAGAAGATAAAAGAAGTGCACTTCAAACATCACATTGTACACATATTTATTCGAATATTTTATTTTAAGCTTTAATATGTGGTTACATAAATCTTATTAATATAAAACACATATTGTAAAGGCATTAAAGCTAAAAGCAACAATTTAGGAAGAAAAACAACTCTTTAGTCAATATTTATATTACAATATTATAAAAAGTGTATAAAAATAACATATTCCAAACAGAAAAAGTCGTAAAAAAAAACAAATAGAGGACCAGGTATTTACAAAACTTGTTCATCACATTAAACGTACATGCAAAGTAAAAGATAGCACCATTAAAAAGGAATCATCATGCAATGAATGCAAAACATTTAACAATTTTTATTCATTAACTTACAACATATGGCACATCCAAATTAAGATATAAACAATTTGCATTTCAATATATCAATTATGGGTCAAATATATAATGAAAATATGCGCTCAGAAGAAATATTAATTTTGTATGTAAAGGTCATACGAGCCGAAGTCCAAAATTGATTATTTTTGTTTTTTATTGCTGATAATGTCTTAGAAGTTCGTTTTTTTTTATCGAATCATACCATCAAAATTCACTCACAAATTATTTTTAAGCCATTAACAAGAGCTATAAAAGCCTAAGCCCAATGCTTGGCAATGGAAGTAAGATTCAGTTTTTTCCCTCTCCTGTAAATTTCCCAAATGTGACTTAGGGTTGTCTGGTTCTGTGGTACAGAATTTACAATAAGGTTAAATAAAAGTTTAGCCGAAAATTATAATATACATTTCAAATTGATCACTTGGAGAGTTGCGATGTTTTAAAAAAACAAATATGCAAGGTTTTCTTCATACGTAAACTATAAAAAATAATTATTTTTTTGTTTAAATAATAACATATTTTGTTTTGTGAATACAAATAACAAATCCATTTAGTATTATGATAAATTTATATACATAATTTTTGGGAAAAAACCTTACAGGTGTATAGGAAACTTGTGTTCTTATTTTATTTGATGAATACAAAAAAAATTTGCATGAAAATATAGTTAGTCTTGCATTGTGACTAACTATTAAGATGCAAGAGAAAGTTGTATGTTAAACAGTTTCTGATGCATTCGTTTTGGATAGTCTCTTGCTGATTTGTTTTTTATGGTCAAAATAAAATTTCTAACAGTATATGCAATATCAAATACTCATTTCAATGCAAAATCTTTACATACAGGTATTTAAATTTAAAAAAGACATTGCAATAAAAAAGCCCACCATTCTTGTGTGAGTAAAAATGTACAAATGTAAGCTTAAATCAAACATGTAAAACATGTAAGCTTAAATCAAATATAATTTTTAGTGAAGCTAAATTTGTTAGAAAATAAATTGTAACTTCTATTTTCTGAAATCTTGTAATTTTTAATTTATAAGTGTTAATTGTACTCGTAAATTGTTCATTTATAAAAAGCAATTTATCTCATGCATGCATTTAAATACCTTGAAAGTGAAATATATATTAAACATTACGTAATTATTACCAAAAAAAATATTTTTATAGGTATTATTACAATTTACAAGGGACATGAATTACTCAATTTTCTGATGGGAATACATAATCTTTTGGTTATGTGCAGAATTAAACGTTTTCTGCCAGTCTATGCTTATAAGTATGATGTATATATTTCAATGAAACAAAGAAATATTTATGTACAGTTATTACAGTTTAAAATACATTGCAGTATGAAAGCACATTTAATTCTCATGCAAAAAATATTCAATTTTTTTTCTTTTCATTTCTAATTTCAAATTTAATTATAAAAATAATATATAAGATTTTTCCTAATGATAATGAAATTTAAATAATTTTACTGTTATCTTCAAAGAAAAATTACTTTTTAAAATTTATTTGCATCTTATTAGTATTTAAAACATATTAATATGTTTCTTATTAGTATTTATTATTAGTATCTTTATAATTATAAAAGATAACCTTTAATTAGATATGAAAAGAATTAAACTGTTAAAAAAAATTACTAATTACTCCATACATATATTCTAAATAGAAGGGGTGCATTTAGATTTTTAATACACTATAAATTAAAAAGATTGTGTAACTTTTAAAAAGCAATATAAATTCATACAATTTTATAAATGCAAAGGAAAATTCAATCATTTGTAAAATTCACTCATTTAAGCAACGACCTAAAAAGTAATTTGTTCTATAATTTTTCACAATTTTTTTTTTAATTTTAATGAAATCAAAATTTTGGAAAGATAAAATTAGAAAGTACTATAGCCAGTGTTGCTTTGACAATAAGGGGTCTGTTACAAGAAATTTTAGTACTTACAAGAATTCTTCTTTCTAGTCCTAAAAAAAGAGCTCTGTCTTAAAATTTGAGCTCTCAAAAAACAATGTTAAAAAATTTCAATATTTACAAAATCAACCTTTCATAAAATCCGATAATTAAATTGAAACAAAAACAAAATAACACATGTTTGGATAAAGAAATAACTTTAATTAGCATTATAAGATATATTTTGTTTTACCAAAAAAAATTACAATAGTAAATTAAAAATGTTTCATAAAATTTTACTGAAAATGTATTATTTCATCCATAAGAATTTATATCTTCACAAAAAAAGAACCCTGAGAAAAACTTATACAGACCCCTTTTACAGAAATATATATCACATAAAAAGCTGCATGATCAAATAATTTATTGAAGTGGTTATATCTGAATTTAGTATTTAGAACATTGTGCTAAAACCATTTAATTTTCAAATAAAAAATTATGCGATGATACTCTTCTTTTACAAAAGTTCATTTTAATATTTTAATGACAAACAATTGATACATAACATAAGCCACATTTTGATAGTTAATGTTTAATTTCAATGGGTTAAATGAAAAAAAGTGAATTTATAAATAACTCTTTCCTAAAATAAACTAATCAATCTAGTATTTTAACAATAAAACGTCATAACAAATATAATACAACTTTGTACAACACATAACAAAAATAAACGTTTATGTTAAAAAGTAGTCTTACTTGCAAGTTATATAAAAAAAATACCCATATTCATGTAGAATAATTGAAAAGCGACTACAAGTAACACATTACTATAAGTTTTCGCATAAGAAATGAAGCTTTATATAAAACTTTGAATTTTATGGTACCAAAAATTATTAAGGGTGAAGTTACAAAAAATTGGATTTAACATTTTGTCTAAAATCATCCCTCAATTCATAATGAATACAAATAATTATATTAATAAGCTCAGTTTCAAATTATAAATTGCTGTGTAAATGGAATTTACAAGAAAAAATAAAAGACATGCAGGATTTAAAAAAAATATTAAATGCATGTTTCAGAATGTAAATACATATTATTTTAAACATTAACTAAATATTAAACAACTATGAATGTATGAAAAATATTTTTGATTTCGTAAGAGAAAAGGATGGCTATCGGGTTAAAATAAAGAAATTGGTTAGTTTTAATCTGATTATGAAGTATGGCAATTTTAACTTGGAAAAATTTCAGTTAAACAGTTTTTAAACAACTATTGAAGCAAGATTTTTTATGTTCAATCTAATGGTGATACAAATGAAATTAAGATTAAAAAAAAAAATTAATATAAAGAGAATATGATAAAAATATTAAACAATTATTTTCATTAAAGACATTTATCATCAACACCCAAATTAAGAAAATACTTGTCACAAAAGTAGGAAATCCAGATTGTCATAAACTGCTGATTGTCATTATTATTATCAATTATTGAATATTAAATTAGAAATTGAGTAAGAAAAATTAACATAATGAAGCAATTTTTACAACAGAGTAGATATTGGATGTATTAACATTGCAAAATATAATTGATAGGAATAGCAAGATGCATGTTGAACTGTATAGATGGTTGATTGGGGTTTTCTAAAGCAAGAGGAACACATTGGCCATGATGAGCCAAACAATGGGCACAATATAGAATATAAAATATTTTTAAAAGAAAATTATAGTACTCATTATAGTTGAATTTTTTTTATTGCTAACTTTAAAATGTTCAAAACACTTTTAGTGTAATGGGGATTTTTTTTATCAATACGCACATGTTGTCAAAGGCTGTGACTTAGAAATTGAGTGTTCTCAAAATTATGGTGAAATATACAATTATGTAACATAAATGATAATTAAAACAGAATAATATACAATTACAATTATGTCTAACAAATAGGTTTAAAATTTGCAATAAAGTACATCATTTCAATTTACAAATTGTATATATATAAAAATATTGGTAGTTCCTTTATATAGGTATAAAAAAAAGTGTACAACTTAAAAATAGTATACGCTTCAAAAGCACGTGTGAAGCTATTCAAAATAAAGGATACACCTCCAATGCTATGGTAAATATAAAAGTTATGTACAATACAATACTAAAAAATATGGAACATCAAAGAATATTTATGCATACTTTGAGTTTGACTTTGAGTTTTACAAGCAATCATATTCATATAATGAATCATCAAATAAAAAGCATAAGAATTTTTTTATATATATAAATGAAAAGTTTCTCTTCAGAAATGATTAATCTGAAATATCTATACAAATTAAAATGATGAATATTTAAGAATAACATAAACAAAATCTAAAAATCAAATAAGCTTAAATGATTAAACGCAAAACATTAACAATAATGTGCGAAATAGAGATTTACGAAATGATTGGAATATACAAAAAATATTCAATCACTTACAATTTGTCATCTCAACTATAGTTATCAAATATATTCTCAAATATAAGCTCTTTATTTATATTTCCCTTATTAAAAGTAATGTAACATCCATCAAAAAGTAAACTTTAGGTTCAAATTTACTTGAATATAACCTAGAGAAAAACAAAAACAGAACGTTAAACAAGCCATGGATAGAATTTAATGTGATTTGTTACAGATATACAGAGTACTTATAAAACGGAAACCTTACCTTACAATAGTGAAAGGTATCCACTCATGATTCATGAGTTAGGTTAACCATGCAATGCCATCTATCAGACATCCAACAAAACTGTTTAGGTAACCACAATTGGAAAACTCAAATTGTTACCAAATTATTAATTGGTATGTTCAAACAAAATATTGATTAGCTTGTAACCCCGTTAATAGCTAGGACAAATAATCGACAATTTGGTGAATTTTAATGTATTATGAAAATACTACATTTAATTGATTTTCAAAAACAGGATAATATTTTTAGAATATTAAGTCTTAACCATTTTAAATTCAATGCAAACAGATTTTTTTTAGGATTCAAAAGAAATAACACATGTAAACAGTGAGAACTCGATACAAAATTTTGAAACGAAAACAATAATTTCATTTTTGCAAATCAAAAAATTTAAATACTTAGAAACTTTTCTTTTTCGAAATATTTGTCAAAATCTGGCCTAGTGTTCTTTCACATTATAATTTTTTACTGAATGAAATTATTTGGATATTTTTTTTTTCAGAACAAGCCTATGAAAGCATTCTTCTATTTATATTCTGTAATTTAAAATGAGGAACTAATATTTAATATACAAGATTTAAACTCTCATTTACTTTTCTAATGATTTTTAAAGATAAAAATTTAAAAACACTAATACCAATATCGTATGTCAGTAAAGGGTGAATAAAAGCATTTAATATTTTTTTTTAATAAAACAAGTTACATACATAAGGAAAACTTAGTTAAGCATTTAAAATGTATTCAAAGCAGTCCTATAGATTTTAAAGATATGAAGAAATAAAATTGAAAGATAAAAAAATGGATGTGGAAAATTGGATGTTAACGTTTAACATGATTCTGGGGGTTGTGCTACATAAGAAGTAACAACCCTGAAAGTGCCTTTTGCTATTTACGTCATTTTTTATACATTAAATCGAAACCGGTAGAGGCTTTAAATGATACTATTTAAGACAGTTGAAAATATTCAACAAATAAAATTTTTAATTAAGAAGTAGGGGGCTCAGCCAACTCCCAAAGAATTGCTACGCAATTTCGGGTTCCAAAATATTTTTTTTTAAACAAAATTCCGGGTTAGGCCCGGAAAAGTACCACCCCTGATAATTAAGATGTTCCATTGTTGGATATATAACCATATAATACACAGTTCCAGTGCCATCTATTGGTCATTTTTGAACAAAGAAAATAATTACAATTGACAAGTCTATCTATTTAAAATATATAAAGACTAAATTGTTTTATATTTCAAAAAGGAAAGCAATTTATATAATTAACTAGGAAAGTTATATTTTGACAAAGTGTATACTGAATTATATATGAAAAGTAAGTAAACAAAAAAAAATTTACTTGCACAAAAACATGCATGTAGAATAATTTTTTAAATACCTGTTCAGTAATTTCATTGATGTAAATCAGGAACTTTCTTCACCGCTCTCAGTTGTTTCAGAAATGTGAACAGGATTGCCAGTTGAAATGTTTATGCTATGAAGTGTTTCTCTCACTTGGAGAAATTCTTCATCACCTGTGAAAATTCAAATTATTAACAAGAATATAAAATTCACATAAAGAGATCATCAAGAGGTTAAACGGGTTTTTTAAATTAAATTACACAATGTTAAACTTATGCTTTGATCTAGAGGGGTTTTTGTTGTTGTTGTTGTTGTTATTTACATTACATTTGCTGTTTAATTCATGTTCAAATGTCGATTTGTTTGATTACGTAAAAAAAAATTATATTTTGACACATGAAAATTTCTGTATATAAGCTAAAAAAGTCGAATCCCCCCCCCCCCCCCCACACACACTTTACTTTATAGAAAAAATTGTTAATAGAGTAATGGTTTAATAGAGTAGAGAATGGTTTAATAGAGTAAATTTTAAAATAAAACTTATTACAGACATTTATAATTAAACCATACAAGTTTTGTAACAAATAAGTTAAAGAAAAAATCCATATACATGCTCAGTTACCAAGAAAATAAAGAATTTAATCAACTTTACCATTTATTTCCATAGAAACCTCAGCTTGTGGTTGTGTTGTATCTTTTGTTGATCCATCTTGTGAACTTTTTGAAGACACAGAAACAGAACTTTCTCCACTAATGCTTGGAAGACGTTTTTTACTAAGCATTGAAACACCCATCATAGGTTTCAAAGGAGTTCGAGAAACGTCAGAGGGGGACATTCTGCTTTCGGCTGCTTGTTTTTCAGCAGCAAGTGGTAATGTAACAACTATTTGAGGTTTCATTTTTGCTTCAACATAATACACAGAATTAACCAATGGTGATACACTATTGGAAGCCATGCTATTAAGACTACTACAGCTGCTACTTTTAGAAGTAATATTTTCTTCCTCACGGGATTCAGAAGCACGGTTAAAACTATCTGAGCGGTCTAATGGGGCAGAACTTTCATTTCTATTTAAATCATGAAAAGATTTATTGAAAGCGGAAGGCATTCCTGGAGGAATATCAGTTTGTACACCAGAAGACACAGTAATTACTTTTTTTTCAGTTTTAGGAGACCTGAAAAGTGCTCTTCCTAATATAGGTGAACCAAAAAATTTTCTGTCATTTTGAATGGAAGTTTCTTTTTGTTCAGATTTCTTAAGTTCCTTTGCTTGCTTTTTGCTCTTAAATATATTTTTCTTGTCCAGTTTAGGCGATGTCAACTTTTTCATAAACTTGGGAGAGTTAAAAAATTTAAATGATGTTCTTGGTGACCCAATATCTAATGATGAAGTTTCGGTTGGAACATTTTTATTTTGATAATTGACTTGATAAGAATTAGGAAAAATTGCACTTTGATTTTGTTCATCACTTTTAGATGCATACAAAATCTTCGAATCCATACCCTCAATCGGCATTTGATCTGTGCAACTAAATCCAATATTTTCAATTCCTTCAGAAGAAGTAAAAACATCACTTAAGTGTGAACCTGAATTTGATGCAGTTTTCTTATGACAACTATATACATCTCCCGATAAAGAATAACTACTGTCAGTAGTGAATGTACTTTCAGAATCTCTGAACATATCAGATCCAGATGTCATTCTTGGATGCATGGTATCCAATTCATTTCTACTTTCCACAAGGTTTTTATTTTGCATATCTCCCATTGAGCGCGAGGATTCAATTAAATTAGCATTAGGAAAGAATCTCATCATTCTTCGTCCTGACCCCTGCCGAGAAAAATCATTTGTACCGGTAGGAGACTTCAGATACTGTTGTGATACTTTTTTACCTTCAAATACTTTGTTATATTCCTTATCAAGTAAGCTAACATATTTTTCAGGGCGTGTTTTACAAGATTCTAGATCTGAACTAGAAAATTTAGGATCTAATGACAAGGAGGTAGAGCAATCTAAAATAACTTGGTCATGTTTACGGTCTAAAGTCTTTTTAGACATTTGACTCTCTGATGCACTTCGTTTATACTTATAGTTCTGCTGAGATTGAATTTTATCTCTTTCACTAGTAGATGACACATGTTGAAATTTCTTTCCTTTATTTCCTTTGGTAATGCTGGATTTTCCTATCTTTGCTAAGTGATCAAAAGAATCTGATATTTTTGCAACATATCCAGATGCTGGTATACCTTTATTGCCAATAAATTTTTTATTACCACTTGTGGTCAGTGTAGCATTTTTTTGACTTAAATTACTATAAGATACAGCCATTCTTGCCACCAAGCCAGGCGTTATTTCTTTAGCAAGAGGTCTTTGTTGTCTGCCTAATGATGAAGTTAGCATATCATACTCTTCATCTACGGAATTCCAAACAGTTGAATGGCACCCAGTAGTAGAGGGATTACCCATGTGTTGATTTTGTTCATGAAACTGTTGCCTTGCAAGTGAATTCTCATTGCCAACTTTTTTTAATGAACTTTTGGAATTTTTAGGTTGTGAATAGGATGAATCAGTACTATTAAAAGACCTATTATATGAAATCTTAGAATTTTGATAATCACAATACCTCATCCCAGATTTTAAATAAGAATCTCTTGGATATAAATGAGTTGAATCATTTATTGCACTTTCAGTCATTTTTCTTTCAATTCTTTCTTCATATTTTTGTGCTTCATTCGTACATAATTCTTTGTTATTTGAATATCGATTTTTGATTTTAGGATAAATAGCTGAAGAAGACGCCATTCTGTTATTTGAGAAGCTCAATGTTTTGATTTTTCTTCGAGAACTTGAATTATGTTCAGATGAAAATTCAGAAGAAGATGAACCTGGCGATATTTCATTACTTAAAGTATGCCTCAATATGTTTGGACTACCACTCTCGCTATCTTCTGTTTCACTGTAAAAATTATCTGAAAAAAAAATTATAAAATTGATATTTAAGTATTTTGCATATGTATATTTATGTTTGACTGAAAGAGAAAGTCTAGTGTAATTTTCATTATATATGGTGGTATAATATATTATTTGAAATTAGAATGTATTTGCATTAAGAATTTTTGATTATTCTAAAAGTAAAAGATTTTTGCATGAAATATATATAGTTAATTGTTAAGAATCTTTGAAGTTGAAAGATAATGCTATAATATGGGGTTAATATCTTTAAAACAAACATCAATTACCTTTTAAAACAAACATTGATAAACCAATTATTACTTATTTTATAGTCAGACTTTAAACCAATCCCCAACCCAGAAGAATCTCTTTCTATCTCAATAATAAAAGCATAAGGCCTATTCTACATGAACGAGATAAACACGCGCAAGATTTATCAGATGACTCCGTGATACTAGAATACAAACCATGTGCTTTGCAATCTGAAAAAGCAAGAACGATTTTATCTTGTTTGTGTAGAAGGGGCCTAAAAGTTGTGATGCCCACCAATATTCAGTTTTTAATGATCCATGTACTACGTTATGAATATTTGATTGGAATAGTATTACCGATCGAAATAACTATTAGTACTTGCCAAATTGTAAAACATGCCATCAAAAGCAACAAAAAATACTTTGGCAATGTTTTATAAAATGAAAAAAAGATTCAAACTTTAAAAATTTAAGAGAAAGGGAGAGAGAATAACAAAGAAGATATAGGATAATAACAATATTAAATCATTCTCATTTTTGAAGAGTATACAAGTGTAGTTGGTAACAATAAAAAAAAATACATGTCCTTAATTCTAAGACACTATCCACTGGATTACACTTATGTTCCACAATTTTGCCTCCAATAAACATTATTGAAATATATAAAATTATTAACAACTTTTATAACTTTGTTAAACTAATACCTTTTCATGAATATAGTGTATTTTTTTTAGTTACTTTACATTATTCAATTGGTTATAAAAAAAAATAAGTGAAAAGCAATTAAAACAATAATTATTTTTAAAGATTATTCACTATTGTAGACAAATGTCAGTTATAGAAAAAGATAGTTCTGATAATTGACTGAATAAAAAAAGAATATTTTACATAATGTGGAATAAAATTTAAACTATAATAGAAAATCAAATGCGCTTGAAAATTTAAAAAAATGTAGCCAGTCAAGATGAAAAAATGTATTGGATTTTGTCAAGAAAAAATGGTTCCTTTTTTAAGGTGTGACATAGACCTCAGCGGGTACATAAATATATATTTTATATTTAATAAATTTTATTAAATAAAGTTTAAATAATTATTGGAAACAGATATAAATTTTTCAGAAAATTTTAAGTATAATTGCTTCCTTGACCATGTACTTGGCAAACATATATGTTCCCTATGACCTTCATGTGACTTGAGGGATGAAAATGTAAAAAATGACTGAAAGCTAGTTTAAAAATCCAAGATTTGCCTTATTTAGTGAAATTAATTAGAAGGACAAAGAAATTCAATATATAAATTATTTATATAGTATAAACAACACTTAACATTGCTCTATGTTTTTGCATCTAATATGATTTTTTTAACTAAAAATATTATGCTAGCACTCTCATTGGTATCACACACTATTCGATTTTAGGCTTACATATAAAAAATACTTACTAGCCACACCTAATATAACTCCAGGTTTTGTGAAACCACTAGTGGTAATATCAGCAGATGCGTCATATGCTATTGCTGCTAAGCCCATTTTATTCATCCAACTACAAACAGATGTTTAAAATAAATGCATAATAAACGTAATTAGCATTTATTTTAATAAGTAATTTAATTAGAATTATCTTTATTCTCTGTCTCCTTAAATGCGGTAAAAGACACAAACATTTAACATTTATATTCACACACTAATTTAATAAAAATTAAATAGGTTTTAATAACAATACCACAAAATGTTAGCAATAATAATTAGAACAATAGTGGAAAAACTACATTGATGATAAAATTGTTCAAAACCACTATATGGATATTGGCCACTTTTTATAACTTATCAGCACAATTAATGTTAAGTTTATTTACCCACCACTGTCATTGATTTTGGTGTTAAAGTTTAGAGAGTTTGTTGGCATATAAGGTGTTGTCCTTGAAATTTTAAACATAAACAACCTGAACCATCACCAATAGCTCATTATGCAACTGTAGTGTGACATTAATTTAGAAAAACAAAAGATGAATTCCTCGAGATGCTTGTAAGAATCAATTTTAATTAAATTGTTTGAGGTTTTATTTGCTATCAGACTAGAACTACATCTCAGGACCTAATTAGAAAAGGAAATCAAGGGACACTACTTGTTAATGTGGGGAAACAGCCAGATGATGCAGGCTACACTCGAGCTGAACTCTCTTATTGATTTAACTTACACCAGTCACTTTCTGCATGGTCTAGTCACTGTACAACAGTGGATACTACATTGGACTTTAAATCCAAAAATCCAGAGTTCAAATTTAAGCATGATACAATCATGGTTATTGGTGACAGTGCTCTGTATCTTTCCTCCGAGATAGATTCTGAGTTATCACAAACAGTCCATTGTGTAGCTTTAGTGAAACATCAATGTAAAACAAACCAATCTAGAACCAAATAAACCTTCTATAATGTAAGAGATTGATCCCATAATCAAGGTCACGAGCAAATATATTTAAAAAATATATACAAGATTTAACTTGACTGTCCCGTCAATTGACATCCAGCCACAGCCTGGTGATATGTGCTGGAGTCGAAGCTCCAAATCATCTGCTACCATTAAGCAGCATAAATAAGCAAATGTATATCTACATTTTTTTGTTCTTCTTCTATGTCAGCCCACCTTGGCTAAGCTGTGTTAGATGGTGCGATTCCTACTGCACACCATTAAGGAAAGCATTCTTTGAACAGTTAAAGTTAACCCCACATAAATGCATATAACCTAATCGCAAGTCATAAAAATTCAAACTAGCATAAATTTCAAAATAAAAATCAACTTGTATCTGCAAAAGTGAACAAAATTCCTGTTTCTTCCCAAACAACAAAATTCATTAGTTGTTGATAGTCAAATACCAGTATAGCCCAATCAAATCTCATAACAGGTGTTCATAGTATTACATTTGCACATAATCAACAGGGGGAAAACTCAAAATTTTTAGCCTTGGATAAATATGCTAGATTGGAAATTGGTAATGTAATTTCATTTTCAAATAAATAAAAAACTTATGTTTCAAATACTTCTTTCCAAGAGAAAAATAATAGAAATTTTCCAAAAACTTTCAATATACAATATTGTTTGAAACTTTATTAAGCCAACAAAACTAAAAACATATATCTTACACCGTAAACAAATTTATCTCAGGATAAACAAATTTTTTTAAACCAGTACCAATAATATCTCAATGTTTGTATAATTAAAAAAAACATTTAACAAAATTGGAAATGTTAATTACAATTACTGTTTTAGTGAAAAATAATTTTGTCAAAAAATATTTTTAAATAATAATAATATTAAGTTTAACAACTTACTTTGCTAGGTCTTTCTGTGATTCTGTTGCGAAATAAAATGTTACATGCAATTGGCACACTTTAAAAACACTGAAAAGTAAAAAAAAAAAAAACTATTATTATTAATACATAATATATAAATCAATATATTTAAAGAAGTGTCATTTTATAGTAATGTGGATGTAAAATCAACATAAATAAAATTATTAGCACAGGGTGGCAACAACATTCTGGAAAAAAAATTCCCTGATATTTCCATGATGGTGTAAAAAAAAATTCCCTGATTTTACAATTACATTAAGAAACGTTGCAATTCATGCTTTGTATAGAAACGAAGTATCCACGCTACAATAATACAATAAATATATTGCATTATAAATGAAAAATTATAAACAATACTGATTGAGTTAAAATAATAATTTAAGTATACAACACAAATTATGCCATCGCGACAGGCATTATAGTAATTAAACATGTTGTCTGGAAGCAAAAAATGCAAAAAAAGCAAGTTTTTTCCAATTAATTTTTTTGTAGACAATTTTAAATGTTTTATATGTTTCATATTTCTTAATCTAATCTTCAATAAATCCCATATTTATTAGCCCCTCACATGTTGCGTACAATTCAAGGTCTAACACACTTTGCTTTTGCTTCTCCCTCCAGCAGTGGTTCACGTTCTTACAAAAATAAAACTGAAAATATGAAAATGGGCATAACCATGCTTCTTTTTTTCTTAAATTCTTATTCAAAACTAAAAGAAAATATTGACAATTAAATTACCAAGAATGGAGGGCATAACAGACGATAATTGCGTTTTAACAATCCAAATTGGAAAATTTCCCTGATTTTTTGTGAAATTTTGAAAATTTCTATGACTTTTCCCTGATATTTCCAGAATTAAAAAATTCCATGATAATTCCCTGATTTCCCGGTTTTCCAGGTTATGTTACCACCCTGTAGCATAACTAAAAATAAACTTTAAGCTATAAATATCCATAGTGTGGATTTAAAATCAACTAGCTGTGACTTCTTTTATCATTAGGAAATGTATATAGGAGAGACAAGAAAAATTACAAATATGACAAAATGCATTGCTTGGAGTGAATGAATCAGGTGGTAGGATAACATATTCATCCTCAAAAATTTGTGTAATCAAACCCTACAATCTCTGGACTGTGGAAGTTAGGTTGGTAGTAGAGTTCAGACCAAAGTAACAAAAACCTGTTTATTAAAAGCTAACGAACTTTTAAAGCAAATAAGCATGAAAAGCATAATAAAAACTGATTAAAGCAAATAAGCAATAAAAAACTGTCCTTTTAGATTTTTGTAAACATCTAGATAGCCACAACTTTCATTTAAATAAAAAAATATTGAAATTTCTCTGGTAGAAAGACATAATTTTTGATTGAAAAAATTGCTTATTTTTTATAAAAGTAGAAAAGCTACTTCCATGAAACCTTATTAAATAATAGAAATCTTAATATGAAAAGTTTTTATTATTATTTAGTTAACTATTTTCTTGTATGGAAGCCAAATGAACATTCATTCATCAACACTACAATAAATCTAATGAGGTGAAAGCTCTCAGAACCATTTCCCTGTGTTTTTTTTTAATTGGAAAAAAATCTGCACTTGCTTCGCTATTTTTTTCATAAACCAATGAATCAGACATAAAGGATAGTGGAAAGAAGCGAGATGAAGCTCCCCGTGTGGGAGTGCATTGATTTAAATGTTGCGAAGTTTCCACTCCCTTTTGGTTTCAAAATGAAAAAATGAACACTCCGAATTTGTAGAATGTTAAGAAATTACGGTTCTACTATAATGTTATCAGTACTTTTCAGGCGGTTGAGAGATTGGAAGAAGGGGGTCATTTAGCAAGGGACTTGCATCCTTTTAAAGTCATACCCAGAATAGGCAATGTGCAGAAATTCCAGTTCTGCTGTAATAGTATTATCAGTAATAGCGAATCATTACTACTTTAGCAATTTTGTAAACATTCCAATTCCAATAAAATAATGGCTGGCAACTTTCTTCTTTAATTTTGATATTTCTATGTATAGTTTTGGCAAGAAGAAAATTTAAGTTTGCCATGATGAAAAACTTTCAGACTATAATCCAGTCTTGCTTTAGCACGGACTGTATGGAAGGTTAATGGACATAGTGATGATCTAACATCCGGAAGCATCGAAGTCCCGACAATTCCGTATTTGAGACTTTCTATTTTATATACTTATTTTAATTATAGAACTCTTGTACCAATGATATACCAAGTAAAACCAGATGTGAAAAAGAAAAGCAATTTACACTTCAATTGAAACCGTTGTTTTCAGAGAAGAATTTGTTTCATGAAGGAAAATATTTATATATGCATAATATTGTACTGTCAGTTCTTAAAACAGTGTAGATGAGCTGGTTTTTACTAGGGGGTAGTTGTCTGAGACTTTCGTCTGAGCTTGTTTTGCCTAGGGATCAAGGTGCATGTAAATCTGGGGCTTGTTTCAGAAGAGAAACAGGTTTAAAATGTCAACGGTGAAGACTGTCTCATGGGAAAACCCTGCCGGGATTTTTATCATATAGGAGTGTAAAATAGTTGTATAATATTTTGAATCATTCAATTTTTATAAATCCTCTCGGCCTCAAAACTGCTCCAAGCCACAATGGTACAATAAGTAAACTGAAGATATAATATAATTGCAAATGGACAAAATTTTAATGAGCAATTACATATAGCTGTGAAAACAATACTTTAAATAAAAATATTTGAAACACATTTTAATAGAATCCAAATTTTCTATTAAAAAGTTCTAAAAAAATGCAAAAACTTTACAGGTAAATTTCTTTCAACACATAGAAATAAAGTTGTTGTCACTTGGCATTTGTCATCAGGCATTGTTAACAAATTTGCTTATAAAAAATATCTTTGTGATAAATCATAATTTTTCAAATATAGATAATTGCATAACTTTAAATGAAAATAATTTAAATTGTATATTTCAAGAGCATTCAATATGTGAATTAAAAGATTGGATTCATTCAATATCTGGATCTTTCAATATGTGGGGAAAAAACTGTATATAAAAAAACTTACTATTTCTTTGTTTTACATTCTGTGGTTGGAGAAACAGTTGATCCGGGCAAAGAAATTAGACTCTCAGCTTTCGTGTCCTGAAATGAGTTGGCATAGCATGTCATATATTACAAAAAATTACTCAAGTAAGTTTAGTAAACTATTGTTAAAATTTTCAAAAGTTTCTGTACAGTCTACACTCACTCTACTTAAAAACAAATCTTTTATCTTTCTATAAAATTATTAGTTTTAAGTCATAGTATAATTGAGTCATCTACTTTCAAAATCAGATAGATCACTTTTGACAATTTTTTTTAACAGAAACAACAAACTAAATAATTGCACTATTTAAGGAAGAATTTTACTTCTTTTAAAAAAAAATTGGTATTAGATAAACACAGGTCTTAAAAATGTTTTAGCTCTGTATAAGTATTACTTTAAGGTTGGAAAAAAATTGTTTTTATCTTAAACATTCACTGTTATGGTTATTGATGCAAATATAACCCAACCTGACGCTCATGGAAGTGATATCACTTCCAAGGATAAGCAGTTTTTTCCACAATGCGCCCAATTTTTAAATATATAAAAGTACTCAATTTTTCAATATATTTTAAAAATGATACTTTTAAGATTCAATATAAAGGGTATCCTTTACACTTAATTGAAATGTTCATAAAAAAATAAAAGTGCATACACAGGAAAAATTATATGAACCTTCAAACACTGAAAACTACCTTATTATTGCAAAAATCGCTTGAGCTTCAGTGGGTTAAAAAACTGTTAAGCTCAAGTAATTCTTGCGTGTGATGCATAAAACCAAATAACTAAAGATTTTATCAACTTTCAAACATATTATAAATGATGTAAACTCTTGTTTTTGGAAGAAAAATAATTATAATTGATTTTGGTTAAAATGATTTTTAGAGTTCAGTTAACAGTATTTCAGATACCAGACCCTGAAATTGAAAGAATGATAAAGTATTCTAATTAAATAGACTAGTGGTTCTCAAACTTTTTAGCAAAATAGTTTTAACCTGAATACAAAATATTACTATTTTGTTAATGTAGTTCAAAAGGCATATGCAATTTCATTTTTAAATTTTGCGATGAGGTTTATAAATTATTTTATTATAAAATTGCTACAATTTTTTTTTTCATGAAGTAATTATGTATTAGGAATTGTAACTTGGAGGCTGACAAATTGTGAAAAATGTATGTTCACTACAAATCCTTTTGATTATGCCGGAGTTTATTAATAATTGAATGTATATAGGATTGCTTGCAACTTTTGTTCATCTTGAACTGTCTTACATTACATTTTATTTAATAAATCAGAAAAAATAAGTATTTCTAGAGCAATTTTAGTATTTACAATATCAGGTTAGTGAAAAAGTTTGTTCTTCCAACAACAAAAAGACAATGGCTCTGCTGCTGAATGTCATCAAAGATTATGTGATCGTTCAACATCCAATGTCATTTCCCTACGTACCATAGAAGAATGATATTGCAAATTCAGGAGCGGAAATTTTACGTTTAAGAATAGTTACATCCTCACTGCGGTAGACCTCTCAGTGGGATTGCCTTTGTATTGCCTTTGTATCATCTACAAAGAGCGTCTGAAATCACGCCAGACCGTCGACAGTGGCATGTATTGTGAGATGCTCAATAATGTTCAGGCTGCATTAAACAAAAAAAGGAGCACCGAAGAAAGAGATAATTCTCTTTCGGACAATTTTTTACTCCATTACTAGCTGGAAGCTGTACCAGTTAGAGTGGGATATTATGGCTCATCCACCTTACAGCCCTGACATGGCCCTTCAGATTATTTTCTGTTTTCGTACCTACAGCTTTTATCTTCAAGACTCAATCTTCAATTCAGCAGAACACACCATTTCTGTAGTCGGAATAAACAGTTTTTGTAGGAAGGATTTGAAAAGTTGCTAAAATGCTAGCAGAAGATCGTAGAACTGAATGTAGATTACTATTCGTTAATTTTGAGTTTGTATAATTTTTAATTTTAAAATAAAACTTTGAATCCGTAAATAACTCTTCAACAAACTGATATTTTAAGATTCTTGGAGAATTTGTAAAAGAAATACTTGGCTAAAAATGTTTAAACTATATAAAATGAGGTCATTAAGAAACAGTGTATTTTATCATGGTGTATTTATCACCTATTATCAATACTTAGAAACAAAAACTTTTTTAAAACGTCCTGGAAATTTAAATAGTTTTTGCCTAAAATAATAGATTTTCTATTGGGCATTGCAACTATTGTACATAATTTTTAATATTAGTATAATGTGTTCAATGAGTAGGGAAAAATAATACGATAAAAAATAATAATTGCCTTTGTTCCTTTTTTTAAACTTCACATATAATGTAAAAGTGTGTTAGCTACATAATTTTAAAAGTATTCATTTTTCTGATTAAACTCTACAATTACGATATACAAAAAATATAGATTAGAATTCAAATGTTGTCAATCAGCGTTCATATAAGGAGAATTATTTTTTAAAAATACTTACATTTTCATCTCTGTAAGAATATAACAAATGATCTTTTAGAACAATCCATCGTTTGACCCATTGGTGACCTGATGGGAAAAAGCCTTTCCTTTCCTTTTGTTTATAAAGCCATCCTTCGCAATCCCCTTTACCAAGATCTTTACATGATATGCGTCTGCTTCCTATAAAATATCATTAATATCAAATAGATTGAAAAGACTATTTAAAAAAAAAAAAAATTCCAAATAAATTAATTTTATATACTAAACATGTTTTTAAAATTTCATTATGCAGGATGAAATAAATTTCTTTTAAAAATTCAGGAAGGACAAAATACGGACATCAAAAAGAAATATTCAAAATTTCATATAAAAAAAGAAATAACATTCTTTTGATATATTATTCCAAATTCTTAAAGAAAATTTAGGATACATTTACAAATAATAAGGTATTTGTTCTTTAGTTCACTTATTATGCATATTTTAAGAAATCGTCTTTCAACAAAAAACTACAAATTTTATTATAAAAGAATGAACAACTTACCAAATTTTCCAACAATACTTTCTCTTACTCTATACGGATGTGACTGAAATTGTAAATAAAAGGCAATATCAACAAAAGTTACACAAAATTAAAATTAATTTTACAAAATATAGTCAAATGACTAAACTTACAATAAATTCCAATCCTTTAGTTTTTTCTCTTCCATCTTTTGCAGTTGGTGTGCACTTCTGAGGAACTCCAGCAACAATAACTACTTGGTAACTATAATATAAATAGTAATTTCAAGACCGAACAAAGATAAGAAAAAAATTATAATTATGGGGTGTTTATTTTAATGTGTTTTCTTTCCCTCCATTTTTGTCATTTTTTAAATTTGAAATAAAATAACTTCTAACCTAAGTCTCCAATTAAAACAAAAGTATAAACATTATAGTTCCTAAAAAAAATTAACAAACTCGTGGAATTTCATAAATCTGATAGTTACTTTTTGAGATACAAAGCAAAATAAGGAAGAGCAAAGACGGTTATAATTTTTTGACAGCACCAATAGTTTTTATTTACAATAGTGAGATAATTTGTATGCGGTGATTAAAATTATTTTTTTTTAACGATTATACGACTTAAGTCCAATTTGCAACAGTGTTACACTAATTGTTGTAGTTTTTTACTACATGTCAACCCCTTTGAAATATTTCCTATAAGTGCCCTTATGCTTACTTGAGGAGCTTATTTTCAAAGACAAACATTTTCCTGCCTAATATTCAGCAAGCGTAGCAAGCGCTGCTTAGCAACAAAATTTAAGCGATTCACTTCTAAATCTGAAATTGGGACAATAGAAGTGGATTGCTTGAATTTCATTGCTAAGCAGTGTTTCTCATTACCTTTGGTTCACTACGACTGCTAAATTACAGCCACGATAATTTTCCCTTTTGAAAATAAGCTCCTTACTTATGAATACTGCAATACATATCTTCTTTAGAGTAAAAAAGGATAATACTTTCTATCTTGAGGATTCTAATCTAGGAAAATACAAAATTATATAACACCAGGTATACTCAGATGTCTCATTACTTATTGTAAATCTCACTTCTCAAAAATTCACTTATATGCATATACAATAATAATTCATATGAAATACAAGCTATTTTCTAAATAAATAATGGTTTGATTTCATCATACCTGCTAGCATCTCCAGATTCCTTTCCTGGAATGTCACCCTGTATGTGAAGTAAACATTATGAATTGATCTTAATCTTTGTACTACATAATAAATAGAATATTTAGCAACATTTATCAACTTACGGAACTAAGTGGTGAACTTTCAAGTCTTGAAGCCCTTCTTAAAATGACAGGATTGATCTCATTAACTTTGCTTCCAGCTATTTCATTAGATATATCATGAGCACTAGGTCGACGTCCACAAAATTCAGTGTCTGCACCATCCCAATTATATAACACAATATTATGTTTTGCCGAAGAATTATCTACATGCAAGATATGACCTAAAAATAAATTTTGTTTCATGAAAAATTAACAGATCTTTAAACAATATTACTTATTGACCAATACCATATGAAATAATTATTTTTAGTGTAACTTATTAGTATATGCAATTGAAAAAAATTACCATATTTATAAATTCATAAAAAGTAAATAGAAATTTACAGTATCAACAAAAAGAAATTAAAAATATGCTATTTATAAATCTTCAAACATGAATATTTTTTAAGATATTATTTTACTATAACCCAAATATTGCATTTTTATATGTAAAACTTCCTTTTTAAGGAAGTAATGACACATATTAGCAACATTCAACTTTTTAATTTATTATTTAAATGCTATTATAAGTTTTATTTATTTTATAATTTTACTTAACTATTATCTAAATAATATTATTTATTATATGCCAAGTTTAAAAATATTCTAGCAAAGCATTTAATTATATTTAATTGTGTAGAATACTTTTCTTAAAAAAATCATACTAGTTCATAATAAATTTTAAAAAATTAAATGCTTATATATATTGTTCATTACAATTTTTGTTTAATATATTAATACACACATGGAATTTCCAAACAAGTATATCTTTGAATTTGACTAAGTTGCAAATAACTGTTTGTATCATGAGAGTAACAGATTTATAAATCTTCATTACCTGTATTGTAACCACTTGTTTCAGAACTAACACAGGAGATCTCATTTTGTACAGTATCTGTAGATACAATTGATTCCTTTTGCAAAACAATGTAATCATCCACTTTGCTTAAACTTTTGTTTTCTAATATTGTATAATCTTCTTCGTGAACAGGCAAGGCTTCTAAAACTGGAACAGGACTCTTGTCTCTACTGTGACTTTCATTTTTAGAAATGTTGTTGAAGCTCGTAGCACAATCTGCAACTACTAAAGATGTAGATGTAGCATTTTCAGTAGACTCAATAATTTCTCCATCCATTACATCTTTATTATCCTGATCACCATGTTCACAAGAAGAATTTAGGTTATTTGAAAGAGAAATTTCTAATTCTGATGTAAGTTTGTGATTTGAAGGGTCATGAGATATACTTCTACCATAGCTTTCAAGAGATTTCAAACAGGTTACTCCATTAACTAAATCTTCAATATTCACAGGGGGCTTTAGTACAGTAGGAGAAGCACCACTAACAGTTGCTCTTCTTTGTAATGTAGCAGATGCTGGGCTAGGATATAATCTATGTTGTAAAGCCACATCATTGGTTAAAATGAGATTAGCACCTTCAGGTAAAAATGCAGAATCGTCTTCATCTTCATTAAAATCATCTCTGAAAGAAAGAAAAAAAAATGATTATTTACAAATACAATTAATATGAAAACAGATTATACAAAACAAATTAACCAATATTTTTAATTATTTTAGTTTATATTTAATGTTTACCATAAAATAAATTTATTATTTGTTCAAATTTTCAATAGTTAACTAAATTTCTCTAAAATCATTTATACATAAATTTAGAAAGCATACATTATTTCAACACTAACATATTTTTAAAAAATATTTTATGACATTCTGGTTCAAATGTTTAAACATAATTATATATATATAAATAAATTAAACTTACCTCATGCATTCACTTTCATTTGAAGTTGAACATGTATCTGGACTACATATTTTGTCTTCTGACCAATTCCGACATTTTTTTGCTGTTTTCTTTGAGGGAATTCGATATGGTCTTAAAATAATAACCTAATACAAAGACAAAATGTTATTGTAAAAATGTAATATTAAAAACAGAAAATAAATTTTTACTTTTAAAAATAATACTAGTTAATTTCTTTGAACTAACTTAAGATTTCTAGAAATTAAAATAATTTTTAAATAAATGCACCAGAAAAATATTTACATCTAGACAATAAATATTTAGTATACTGTAGATTAGATTTGCAGTAGAATAAGTGCATTTATCTGTTCTTTTATTCATCAGAATGCAAATATTGTTTTAATTTAAATTCTTAAACTCTACAATAAGTATTCACACTACACAGTAATTGGAATAAAGATAGTAAATCTAAGAAAAAATATATATTCTTATTCATTCAGTATTACACAAAATATATAAAATAGCTAAATTTAAAAAGTAGAATTTAACCTAAAATGCTCATCAATAATTTTTTGTGCTGAGAAGATACAATCCAAAATCATGAGTAGCAGTCCAATTCTGTCACATTTGTTCCGATCATTGAAAAAGTTAAACTATACTATAAAGAGCTTTGCACATTAAATAAAAAAAATTAGGGGTTATGTGATTTTTAGTTTTTTTAATCAACAGAACTGGAATTATGCAATGAGATAAATTATGAAGATTTAATGCGAGCACTGAATTAGAACCAACAGCTATGATGATTTGTTTTTTGTACATGCCTTTAAAAATCATCTCTTAATTTTTGTAAAACATTTTAACTTTAGGATTACAAGCATTTGTGATTCCATACAGATACAAAATAATAAAATTTTATACTCACTAGATACATAAAGATTCTGTATTTTTACACTTACTATTAACACAAATCCTACATAATATTTTGACTGACTGATTTCATAAATAGCTATTTCGATCGATTTTTTCATTAACAAGAAAATTTTTATGAAACATAATAGCTTTTATTTATATTGAATTTAAATTAAAGCAAATAGGAAACATTGATATTCTAAAATGTAAACATACTATTTAAAATATAAGGATAAAAATAAAATCTATTAAATTACATGAAAATTGAATCATGCTATTGTGAAAGAAAGACGTATATATTTTTTCATAATATAAAAAGTATTCTAAGGTAAAGTATTCTAAGGTGAAAGAGGAAAACAGAAGAGTGATATCCACTAGACTTCTGTTTGCTAGAAATTAAAATATTGAAAAATAAAAGTATGAACAGAAAAACATTACAGAATTTTCAAGATTTTTCCGAAATATAAAAAAATAATTTTCTATTGTTCATTTAATATAATTCAAAATAACCATCAGAAATTTAAATAAAAATTACTTCTCCTAGTATATTTATATGACGAGGTCTCTTCTTTAACGTCAAGTGTAATTCAGTAGAATGTTCAGTCATAGCAGTCACCAGCTTCTTTTGCTGCCATCCAATCTAAAACATTTATTTGAAAATAAATCAAATGAACTAATTGATTGAAAATACAGTATGAACAAAAGAAAAACCAATAAGGAATAAGATTATACAAAAGACTGGCTTTAAATCATAAATTTATCACCCAACTATTGAACTAAAAGTTATATAAATCTTAGAATTGTTTGAAAAATTAAGAATTTCATGAATCGAAAAAAAAACAAGGACTTATTTTATACTGACATATAATTATTAATAACTTCCCTAAAAGAAAAGAATGACTTTAAAGAATGTTTTTTTTAAAAAACAAAAATAATAAGTTTTAATGATTGTACTTTTAAAGTTAAAATAACAGTTTTTAAGGGCAAAGGTTAAAACAAAAATAGTTTAAGAGTAGTTTCTAATGTCCTTTAGAAATAATTAAATTAAAGAATTGAGGACAATACATCCCTTGAGAATAAAATAAAAAAATATTACTTACAACTGTTTGATAATTAACTTGCACAATTTCGTCTCCTTTTTCCACCTTATTGCAGGACTTTGCAGGGCTCTGAAAGAAATTAAATATAAATAACACGTTTAAAATCTCCTCACCTCAAACACTGTGAAACAATTTAATTAATATAAAATAGAATTAAATGCAACATCAAAATTTAAAATTAAAAAAATATTTAAAAATACAGACCTGGTCTTTAATGCCACCAATAATATGTACACCAGAGTAGGTTGACTTGATATGAATACCCTTCAAGATAAATTAAAAATTATGTTTGCATTTGTGTATTTCATTTTCTCACAACTGAATGTTACATTTTCAAGAACAATGAAATTTGTTGTTTATTGGAGCAAATTCCAGTGAAGGCTTCTAATTTAACAACAAGGCATATATTTTTTAATACAAAGCTTAGGAAATTAACAATTATCAATTATTAAACTGATATATTAATGCTGGGGAATATTATATCTATGTATCTAACAAAATATTTACATGATTTTAATGGTACAAAATTTTCTAATAAAATTACAAAACTATTAATAAATTAAGTTACAAAACTAGAAGTGAAGAGGAATTTTTGAAATACAGTAAAACTCCAATTGTTCGGATCAATCGTGACCATCTGGATAAATTCATGAAAAAAATATTTCTTAGTAAAAAAACATATTTTACTTTAATATATAATTTATAGCTTTGAAAGCAATTTTGGGCTTGCACACTGTATTACAAGGGACTCATTGTCTTTGTTATCGCTAAACTAGCACTTTTTTAATGCTAATTATGCTGCTTTTTTTCCTCAAAGTGATCCTTATAATTGGCGATACAGATAACTTAAGTCCAGATAATTGGAATTCTACTTATAGCTTATTTTTTAAAAACAATCAAACATTCAAATTAAAGTAAAATTTATAAAAGTAACATTACCAATTCATCCTCTGGCTTTTTCTTAATCATAGCAATATCTAAAGAAGCAGGCTGAAGAATTAAAGAATCTTTAGAATCTTGAACGAATTTATCACATAACTCAGCTACGTTCAGCGACTATAAAGAAAGCAAAAGGTTACATATCAAAATTTTCTAATTGTAGTAAAATCTTAAAGTGAGAAAAAAAAGTTGATAAAAGCTCACATTTCTTTTAATAAGGGAATGAGGTCGTTCAGCAAATTGATCTCTCTGAGTTGTTGATGCAAGTTCAATACTAAGTTTCAAAACAGACTTCTTAAGTTTCAAACACAATGGGTCATGTTGAAATGGTAATCTAAAAGTAGATAAAACATAAATATTTGCAGTTCACTTTAGGCATCTTTAAAGGGAAACTTTAATAACAAAAAACAGTTTCTTTGAAAAAAAAATCTACCCTATTGAAAACAGAATTTTTTTGCACCTTTGGTTGTGATCTTTTGACTTTGGAAATGACAAAAGCTCATTTCCTTTCAGATTTAATGTTAATTTTTTAAGTTTATGACCCTTTTTGAGCATAGATTATATTTGTTAGGTGTTTGATTATGTTACGATTACACCAATTTTGAAAAGGGAACTATATTTTTTGCAGATTTATTGATTTCTCAAAATTTACGTGTTTTTTTTTAGTCTTGAGTGGGTTTATTAGGTTTATATCAGTTTAGGTTATTATCAGTTAACTAAATTTGTCGATTTTAGTAAAACTTTCTTCTTAAATATTTCAGCACAATAGTTTCTAGATTTTATAGTCAAATTAGACAAATATTAGATAGTTAAATAACTGCAACACTAAATTAAAACTGAAATAAAAAGTTTTTTAAATTGAGAAAAAGGGCATTAACATGCAGAAATTTTTTAATTTTCCATTTTTAAAAGATGGAGAAAAAAAAAATGAAGAATTTAATGACCGTTTTCTTATTTTTAAAAACTTTTTATTTCAGTTTTAATTTAATTATACAATTATTTTACTATTAACAGCAAATCAGTTAAGCCAAACTTGTCGGAAATTGATATTTTTACAATTTCTCAATAATAAGTTGAAATTTTTTAATATTTTAGCAGACTTAACATAATTTCTAGTATCTTTTTATGTGTAAGGGATACATCATAATAAATGTGTGGGGGTCACTTCATATACCCGATATTCCCACTTGGGCTTGAGTAATCACTTTAGACTGATAGAGAATCGGCATAGCCAGCAGAACATTTCTGTTTCAATTCCGAGTGCCTGCCAAGTGCACTAAATTACAAAATGATAACTCGCGAAAAAAATTCAACCTTCTGTCAACATAACTTTTAATCAAAAATGCAACACAGGCAAAAATGCACCACCAGTAAAAAACAAATCAACCACTGCCCATGTGATAACACTTTATGGGAATCAATCATCCATTACTCCGTCCGATACTATCCTTCTGATTCTATAGCAATTGTAGTTTTCATTGAATGATAGTTTAGTAAATGCTATTCCAATAATTTTTTTAATATAAACTATTCATTAAAGATATCTCTTATAAACTATACCTCAAATCCATAATATGAAAAATAATGTAAACATAAAGTACTTTTATGAATTTCAGAATTGGGTATATTGCTAAATAACAGAGATCACAGGATGTCATATCATATTCACCCAAGCAAAGTTTTCAAAAAAATAATTATATTTACTCAAAAGCTTTCATTTATGAGGGTTTTTTTTTTTTAATATAATTGTCTCTGTTGAAGTTTCTCGCACCATATAAAATGAAAATGAATAAAACTAAATTGTTTAAAAGATAATAATATACTTTTTTTAAAAACACAACATATTGAATATATTTAAATAGGTAAGATAGTGAGCCAAGCAATTGTACAATTTTAACAAAGGTAATTTGTTTTTTCAGAATTCAATTTTCATATAAATATACAAAGTTTAAAGTTTGAAAAAGGTAGAATTGACATTGAATAATTTATTCTCATAAATTATGACAGAATATTGGTATTCTGCAATTACGACATCCATATCTTAAAATTATTTTTTATCGAATTATTACTTTTGACACATAATACCAACATCCATTTTAAGATTATCCATAAAATTGAACAACTTTCAAATTAAATTTAAGCTACTAACTGTACAACTATTTGGTATTTGAAATTGGTACCCATGTTCGAAGATTTAGATGAATGAATCATACTTGCCTGTCTAACCATGAAATCAAAGCTTTTACAGAGGTCAAAACTTCTGAAACAGCCGAAAGTACGCTGGTTGAGACACGCTCTTGCCGTATGTTTTCAGAATGATCCTGCGGACCATTAAGTTTCAGATCGTTATATAAACTACGAGCTTTACATCCTAGTTTAACAGCAAGAGACTGTAAGGTTTCTGAATTAAGGCTGTAATGCTGCAATTAAAAAAAAATATTACTTATATAAAACATTAAAATTGTTTAAAAAATTCAAATGTATTGAAATAAACTATTTTAGTTATAAACTATGGTTTACTAGATGACTTTCATAGTTAAAAATTATTATAATATAACTAAGCAACCAAGCAAAACAACAAGTAGTTGTGTTACCTAATATTGCTGGGAAATTGTTGCAGTATTTAGATTCTCTTGCATACGAAAAAGGTATGTTAAGACTAATATCTGTAGAAATCAAAAAAAAAAATTGTGCCAGAAATTTCGTATAATTGATATATAAATCACAGGGTCCTCAGCAATTTAGGGCCATACAGCTAGAAAAGTGTTGCTATACAATCTTCAAAAGTGTTGCTATATATCATCAAAGTACTAAATACAACATTTCTGACATTCAATGAAAAAATCTTGATTTCTATAAAAGTCAACAATTCATACAACTCTTCTTTACAGACATACAATAGCATACATCCAGGTAAATAGATCAAAGAAAACTATTTTTCCCATAAAAACTACAAAAAGCAGTTTACTGGAATTAAACCAATTTTTTTACCTTAGTTTTTTTTATATTATAAATTAGCATGTATTGTATATATAAATAATACCAAAAACATCAGAAATCAACAAATGAGCACAATATTGGCCACATTTAACAGTAAAAGTTGAGATTTTAGAAGTTTATGATTAAAACAAAATTTTAAGTTACTCTATACTAGATCTAGTTATATATTTCCCAACAATAAATTTCCATTCATATCATGGGTGAGAATTGATAAAATCCCTAGATTTTATTCACAAATGTGCAAATTTTTGCAATCCAAAAATGAGGAATTACATTCGAATACTTTCAATGTTTTTCAGTGTTTCAGTACTGAAACAATCATAGCTTTCACTTTAGTTTTAATAATTTAATAATTTTTCTTAATTTGAATGTTCTGCAAATTCGAATTATAATACAGATATGACACTTAAGGAAAACTTAATTCCTGAACATTGAAAGCTAGGTTAGTTAAACATTTAAATTCTTTCAGTCATTAATTTCTTAAGATTTAAAAATACAGCCACTACAGCCAAGGATAGTGAAGACTATGTATAGAAGGTGCGCTCGTTTTTCGCTTTTTGAAAGTGGGCAAGGAAAGGCAACTAAATGACGTCATTTTAGCTCCGCCTTACTTTTGACGTCATGTTAGCTCCGCCTTACTATCGGTTTTTGATCATTCTCATTGGCTGTGTGTTTCGATGTAAAGCCGGCGCCAAATATGCGGTATTCGCCGAATACCGAGCGACTCGCCTTAACCCGAGCAACTCGCCATAACCCGAGCGATTTACTATTACTTGCTCGGATTACAAAAACCTGAGCAACTTGGCTTCTTGCGAGTATACTTGCCGATTTCAGAACATTTATTCGCAGTAGGAAGCATGGTCGGATTTAATATAAATATAAATTTTGATAAAAATAGTATACTACAATATTTTTATGATGGAAAAATATTCTATTTTATTAACAGATTTGTACAATATAAATATATTCTAATACTTTTATGTTCTTTAAAAACATATTTTTAATTTGTGATAATTACAATGAAATTTTTTTTAAATTGGAAATCAGTTTTTTTTTGTTTTACATTTTCATTTTGCTAATAGCCATTTTTGCGTGTAATATTTTATTATTATTTTCATAGATTCCAGAATGCCATGCACATGGAGATTCCTTGAAACCGTTAAAATTTTGTAGAATAGAATAATGAAAAATTACAAAAAACAGTGTATCCTAATTTTGTTGGTACACTTAAAAATGATTTAATTTTCATTTCTGGAATATATATTTTCCCTCTCAATATATTTGCTTTAGCGATAACGATAATAAAATACAAATGATAATCAGTTCGAAAAACTTTAAGTGTTCTGGCAAAAATTTTCACCGAATATTTTGCATTTTGACAATTGAATTTGCATGCTACATATAAAAATTTCTTTAGTGTCAATCCATTTTTTAACTAAGTATAAATAATGGACTTTATGCACGTTGACGTTGTCTTGGGGATCTGGTTTTTATTCCGTATCTTTTAACATATTGAAATTATCGTTTGCTTTTTTCTTAGCCAATGTACTAACGGTTATTTGTTTACAAGATATAATATCGACACCAGGTCAACATAGAGTTCATTAAAAAAAATATATTAATATTCGACAGTAAATACTATTCACAATTTGATGTCGAGATTAAATGTATGAAGATTGACACTTTGCTTTTGCTTATCCATTTTCGGAAAAATTTCTATCGTTAATTACTGTTTTATTGGCATTTTAGCAATATGGCCCGGCGTTACTCGTAGTAAAAGCTGCGCGGTTTTTGTATTTGTTAGCGTAGCCACCGCATATCACTCTGTGCACTGTGTAAAATAAACTTTATCAAAATCTAGATTTATTCAATTATTTTGAGTAGTTTTCAAAATACCTAAACCTAGTACATTTTTTTAATTTTTACGTTCATGACTTTACATGCTATTGCGATTGATATTTAAAGTGATGTTTTTGTAAGAAAAAAATTTGTTTTATTAAAATTCCTAAAATGTAAGGATTAAAACAGCCTTTACGAATATAGCCTTGTAATATCATGTCGATAAAATGAAGTATTCAGCAACAATAAAAGTAAAATACTTGTCATTGTTGCTTCAATGTCAATGGTGTTGAAAACTTATATTTTTTTAAACGTTTGAAATTTTTTGTGTAAAAATTAACCAGTGGGGTGCCAGCTCAGGTGTTGTCGAAGTCATTTGACCACGGCTCACAATGACAAAAACAGTGTTCCCGAATTTTTCTATGGGGATAAAACCCGAACCGTCGCTTGTAGTTTATTCTGTAACTTTAGTACGACGTCAATTCAACCAAATATATCTTATATAGATTTAAAATTGACATATTAAGTAATACCGATAACTAATAAAGTAACCAATAACTAAATAAAGTTTGTTTATCAACGGAAACCTCGCTAACAGAGGAAGATATGCAAACTGCTACGCCTGATTCTGCGTATGTTCCACGTCCGCTCTCCGTACGTGCTTTGCTTTAGTTCAAGATTTTACACGAATCCTCTCCAAATTTCCTTTTATAACAATCGTGCTTCATTTTACTATGTTACAGTATCAGAATGTATCACCTTAAAGAATAGCTGGTTTTAAAACTGTTTCACATCAAAACCACATTTTATTTTTCAACTCAAGATTCTTCAAAACGTTTAAATCAATGACATTTCATTTCGAGGTTTTAAAATACTATTTAAATATTTTCATATTCTTCATCAAAACAGTTAAATGCAAGAAATCTAAATGAAAAAACAAATAAATGAATTTAATTAATAAATAAAAAAATAATCTGAACAAATAATTTAGTAAAATTCACAACTTAATAAACGAAGAAATTGTTTTAAGTAGACGAACTAAACAAGTAAAGATACGATAAAAAAAAGCTCAAAACACCAAAAGTTTTTTAAATATGAAACTTTAGATCATCGGCTGGACCAAATTTATGTCAAACGTGCTATTTTTAGAAAGTTATAGTGTCGGAATCGGTTATCCTAAAAGCGTAAAATTGTGTTTCTATCATGACTACTATGTCCCTACACACACCCTTTATAGATGGTTTTAAAGACGTTTCATGACAAAACTCCATTTTATTTAGGTCGTGAGACTTCAAATCGTTTAAACACATTGAAAACTCGAATAGAAATGTTAAAATAATATCTTCATTTTTTCGCATCTGCATAAAAATAGTTAAATGCTTCAAATATATAAATAAGTAATAAAATGAAATAATTTAATTGATAAATAAATGAAATAATTTTATTGATAAATAAATGAAATAATTTTATTGATAAATAAATGAAATAATTTTATTGATAAATAAATGAAATAATTTTATTGATAAATAAATGAAATAATTTTATTGATAAATAAATGAAATAATTTTATTGATAAATAAATGAAATAAGTAAATAGAACACAAATATTTAAGTAAAACAGACAACTTCATAAAAATAAATGAATAAACTAAATAAAAATTCTTAAATAATAGCACAACAAACACCACGATATATTTAAAGTCAAATTGATACGAAAAGAACAATATTCCCTCTTTAAATAAAAAAAAAGAAAATAGTACTATATTGATAGTAAACGGTAATTGGCTATCAAAATATAGAATAAAATATCGATAGCCAATCACCATTGAGCTCGCTTCGACATGTGTTCCATTTTCCCGAAATGAGTGGGAAACGCAATTATTCAATTTGCTCGCTTTAACCCGAGCGAAGTTGCTCGTGATAAGGCGAGCACTTTGTAGTGTGGTGCTGAAAATCGTCGAAACGCGAGCGACGCGGCACTTGCCGAATACCGAGCGACCCATCCACACATGCGTCTTTAGGCGAATATCGAAGGTTTCGTTGCTCGGGATTCGGCGAATACCGTATATGTGGCGCCGGCTTAAGATTGCGTATTTCAATAAATTTTTTTTTCGAGTTAATAAATTTTATTTTATTTATTTATTTCTATTAATTATATACAGAACTCCGCTTTTTTGTTTATTTTTATTTTCGCTTTATTCTTTTGATCAATCGACGATCATACGTTTTTAATACTTATATAGCTATTTTGAATTTAATTACATTTTATTTTTAATAACTTTATTTAAATCTACTCATGATTTTTCTTTAAATTCAGATTTTGATCACGTAATTCCGTTTCACTATAATTAGATTACCTTTATGTTCACTGTTCAATTTGGGAGATTCTGGTGTTTTTGTTGGGGTTGACCGTCTTTGTTTTGTCATGGTGTGTTTGGGGATTTTGGGGTGAGTGGTAGATGTTGGGTGGGTGAATGTTGAATGGCGGGTGAGTGGTTACTGTTAAATTTATACTTAGCTTAATTTCGATTTTTATACTTAGATCTCAGCATAGATAAGTGGGTTATAGTCCGTCAATGGACCCAGGTACCCAGGGATAAAATATTTCGCAGTAGTAGTTAATAAAAAAGCTACCGATTCAATTTTTTTTCACATAAAAATAGGAAATGTCGTAATTTTTTATTTTGTATATTTTTTATTTGAGAAAACCGCATTATATTGCTTATTGAATATAATTTAAATATTAAACTTGTTTTCTCAAATATTTCGAATATGGGTTATTCAAACAGGAACTATTGTTAATGATTTAATGGAATGTACGGAATTTAAGCACACGAGCAATTTGATTTGTTTAATATGGAGTTTTAAATGTGTATTATTTTTATTATAGTTATTATAATATAAAGTTATTTTGATTATGTACGTTGTGGGCTATAAACATTCAGCTTTCTACAACAAATATTACTTTCGAAAAAGTAGCTAAACACTTACAATTTTAAAAGAATTAGAGCATTAGAAAGTTTAAGGAATTGTAAAAAGTCAAGACAGAATTATTTTATATATTTTTAAAGTTAATTTAAAAAAAGCTTTTATACTTTTCCCGGCAAAAAAATTTATCTGATACTTAACTTAAATCAATAAAACATACCTTTTAATCAAGGATAGTGAAGACTATATATAATATATATTAAAAAAAAAATTATCGAATTTAACAACGTAATTATAGTACAAAATTTAATCTTCATATGTCATGACATTTCTTGAAATATCGCAAACGATTTTGTTGAAATATTGTGCTTGAAACAATTCAAACGATATTTTTATGAAGTTTAATCTGAAATATTTTCGATTTATTTGCTGAAATAATAAAAGTAGTAACCAACATTTCGGAACATTCAAATTTTTTTACACCTGATTCAATAATATTTAAATTTTTAAAATTATACTTATCAATTAAACGTTGAAATTATTATGTTGTAAATTATCTAAATTGCAAACAATAGTTTATCAAACACGTAGCATTCATTCATAAAAACTTTATGTTCTTGACTTTGTCTTTCACATTGTTATGGTTTAAATGTGCACTTTATAAATTTAAACAAAGTGCAACAAAATTTTCGATATGGATTATTATCAGAGGGGTAAGTGAGAATAAATTTATATAATTGTTCAAATTATTCTATCGAATTTAAAGAAAATAAAGCTCTTAGAACATAAGACTAATTTTTAAATATGTCTTTTGCCAGTTTTAGGGAAACCGAAAGTTTTTGTTATAGGATTTTTTTTAATCCTTCACTGATTTTTATATCAATGCACAGATACATTCAAATTAAAACTTCCAGTCGCAAATGTAATTTTCTCAAGTAAATGTTTATTTTTAATAAGAATAATTTAATTGTTTACAGAATCATCAGAAATCGAAATAATGATAAGAAAACATTTGCATACAAGATTTCTTTTTGATGCGATTGTAATTATATATATATGTATAAAATTGCAAATATTTATTTACACTAATCGTTTGTTAAAAAATATTTGAAGTTTAAATGTAACTTCAAATAATTTATCCAACCGGCGATAGCTTCGGTTGTAAAAATTTAGGTGAACATATCGGATTAATTATTATAGCATATGCATTTTAAAATAATGAATTCTTTATAATTTGCAAAGGATCTGTCTGTAAATTGACGGATGAGAATCAAAGAAAAGTCTGGGATGATGGAAAAATGCAATAGCTGGCAGCACCATCAACCAACGCACGCGCATCTAGTTTAGCCTTGCCATTGGTTCAAACGAGAACATAGACACGCCCATAGTAGGCGAGGAAGGCGTCACTATGACGTCAAATAGTTGCTCTCTCCGCCTTCCGTCAGGCAGAGCGAGTACGAGCACACCTTATATATATATATATATATATATGGTCTTCACTATCCTTGCACTACAGCTACTTTGTCTTACAACTTAATCATATAGTGTTGAACAGCTAATAGAAATAATAATTTTGAATAGTGTGGCATCACTGCATATCATTGAACAAGAAGCAAATTGTGTTGTTTTTCATACTTTCAATTTCTATTGGCTTTCACAAATTGTCAGCAATAGAGGGCTTAATTTTATTTTTATTATGTAAATTGTTTCTGTCCTATTCCGTCCAAGACCAAATGAAAAAATATGAAAATCTGCTCTAAGACTGAATATTTTCAACCCTGATTTATATTAAAAACAATTTAATATTTAATGAGCAAAATATAAATTAGATCCAATACATACTAGTTGTTTCAGAAGTTCAACAGCTTCTAATATAAGTAGCTGGTGTCCAATTTTAAAAATGTGTAGATCTTCTAAATCGTCAGCAGTCAAATTTAAAAGATGAGATCCTCCAATTTCATTATTCAAAAAGAATTGAACATATGGTACCAAAGAGTATTCAAGTCCTAAAATTAAAAAAAGAATTCAATTCTCATTAAAAATTGCTAGTGAAACAATTTTATGTCAAAAATTTTTTTTAAATTACATTAGTAAAAAAAATTACATAAAAAATCAAATGTTTATCAAAACAAACTAAAACACAAAAATGTGTTTGAAAAAACAATCAAAACAAATAAGTTATTAGTCAAAAACTAAACATTACTTTTAAAAAAAAGATAAACTAATCATCAATAAAACTTTTTGGTTAATATATTTGTCATATTAATTTTAGAGAAATCATTTAGAACAATAATAAATTATAATTTTTCATTTATTCAACTCAATTTAATTTAAAATGTGGTATTTTAGAAGCAAGTCATGCTGGTCATGTAAATTTTAGAAGGTCTTTTTGGTGGGGGAGAATTATAAGCTAAGAAACAAGATTTAAGGCTATTCCCGATTATTCTTAGTTTAATAATAACTGTCATTCAAGCACAAGAAAAATAAAGCTGAAAATTTCACTATTGTGCCTCATTCTTTCTGAATACAAAAGTTTTTTTTAATTTGCACAACTAGTTTCGCGCTGCACCTGACATAAAGTTAATCGTCACTCATAACAACACTAGGTATTCCCAACAATAACACTATATTTTACGTACTATACTTTATTACAAGAAAACTCTGTATTTGCCATTTTCTCGCCCAGGGTAGGCAAATAGGGTTGGACTGCTTTTCTTGCTTCCTTACGGAAACTAAGTTGAATTTTGTGCTGGTCACTACACTATTTCTAGCTGGAACTGAACTAACAAAGAGACCAAGAATTAACTAATCATAATGTTTATATAGTTGCGCCTATGCAAAAGTGTCTTAATTAGCCTTCTGCCATCAAAAAACGAAACTTGTCACCAAATGACAGTAAACCGTTGCTCAATGCTATGTACGACGATCACACTAAAGACCAAAACATCAGGAACGACAGTCTGATTATTTTCCCTCAGCAAATATATAAAAAAATTATTAATTAATGAAATTCTTCAATTTTTTTTGTATGAATTAATATAAAAGTACAATTAAATGTAGGCACAAATTTCAGTAGAATACTTTCAGTAGAATGTAACTGGTTGTTTGTGCTAGCTTCTCGCTGGGGACAGGTTCTGAATTGATCTTGGTGAAAAAACCTGCGAACAATACCTTGTAAATAGTATCAACTATTAGATTAGAATAAATTAAATGTGAATATGACATGAAACCAACTGGTAGTTAAGTGCAGTGTTCAGTCTGGACATTAGAAGGACAGCCATGGAAAACATGGAAACACATGGAAAATTGCACCTCCTCTTCTTTTATGCACAAATTACTGTACTTCATGCCTTCTCAAAATGACACAATTAAACCTTGCCATTTTATGATAATATGGGTTCTCATCCTTTTCAATTCATTGACAAAAAACAATCTTTCCTTCTTTTGAGAAGTAAATCAGGATTAATTAAAAATGAAATAATCCCAAAGTTTTTTTGATTTTGGAGATGAACAGAGTCGGTTCTTTTCAAACTAGCTGCTAATTTTTTTTAGCTTTAATGGCATTGATTTACATTCATTAGGTATTCGTTTATCAACTGATAATAAATTATGTAATGTCCTTGAAAAATCGGCAATTTGATTCTGTGAATACTTTGACTAAGATAGTTTTTAAAAAAATTGCCGATTTTTGGCACCATTTTTTTAACATTTCATGCTTTTTATCAGTTTTGTGTTTATTAGAAATGTGGTTATCATCACAGAGTTGCCGTTTATAGCAAAATTTAAGGATGAGATGAGTATTCGGACCATATGCCGCATACTTTTGATATTCGGCCAATCATCAGCCAAGAGCTATCATAGAAGCAAGGCATAAAAACAAGATTTGGAAGAAACAAATCATATTTGAAAAATTGTTTCCTTGTAATTAATAAAAAAATATAGTTGAATTAAAATAAGTTTCTGTGAAAATTAATATTTTTTAATCACTTTCAGAAATATGCAGCATTTTTAATCAGTGATTAAAATTTAAATATCTTTAAAAAAGTATAAATCTATTAAACCGAAACAGTAATTTTTTTTATTTTGATCATGACAAAACAGGTATTAGTAACGTTAAAAAAAACTTTAATGAACACCACCTCTCAGCTTTATATTAAATAATTTCAAATTGTGGTGCAAAAATAATAGTTTCTACATTTTCCAATAGACATCTTATTTTTCTTTCATAAATTTTTCCAGAATCAGAAAACAATTCACTGAATAATGAACTTGCAGGGGCAGAACTGTATATCTTTGCCAAGCATGCATGTTCGGGAATTTTTTTTTAATTTGCTTATTCCATCCTTCCGGAAACTGGATTTTTAAAAAACGAGTATACTTCTAATATGCTAGACGATATTTCCGGTTGTTTCCCTTTGCCTGACGAGTGCTTGATTTCAGAAAAACAAACAAAAAAGAAAAAAATGAATTTAAAAGGAAATTATTATTTAGATGCCGCATATTTTGTAAGTATTCGATATCAAAGTCAAACAAATTCGGTATTACGGCCAAATCACTATTCGTCATGCCAGTGTTCACTCTGGGCGGGGTTTTTTTAGGGCGGCCCGGCCATTTTAAATCTTGATAGCACCCTCATGCCTTTTTTGGAAGTAATGACAACCTCTTGAGAGAAAAATCCACCCCTTTTACCCTTTTCGGTCAAGCACAAGCGTCCTTGCTATCTGATTTAACAGTTTAAGTGTAAATCAGAATTAAGTGAATTATGACAGCAGAAAAACAACTTCTTTTTAACTATGCGTGTTGTGCAATTGCGATGAATATGCGGTAATTTCAAACACCGGACATCTTATTGGTTGGCTGTGCCCGTATATGAAATACTAAGGTGTTATTTTTCTGTGTACTTTCTTAAAGAGAAGATGGTGTGGGGCAAGGTTACCAGATTAATAATTTTTAACTATGATATATGACGAGGCCAACACCTGAGCCAATACCCTACGCAACCTAAATAAGCGCGAGGACATTTGGATCGCAACGGATTTTTTCATTACATGGCGGATTATTTTTGGCGTACGATGCCCCCCCAGATCAGATCACTACACTCATATGCTAAGAATTAAGCATTCATGCCTCTGGATACAGGTCCAATATGTGTTAACAGGTGGACACGCCCACCTCAACTTTTTTTTTGAAAGAGCCCTTTTAAAAACAAGAAGTTCCCTTTAAAAAATAGGATTCCCTTTTCCTGCTTTTAAGCGCCTTGCCGCTTTTTGTTTCTAGATTAAACACTTCAAACAAATTTTCCAATTTTAAAGATGTCTTTTCTTTAATTTTATTTTGGTTTAGAGTTATTTGACTACAGAGCCAAACCATAATGCTAAGAGAAATAACAATTTTTTGGTATTTCACAAAATTTATATAATTTTTATCAGTTTTGGGTTAATTTCTAGTGTTTGGTGCCCTCGCCAAATGGGATTTGGCGACAAATGAGTGGGCGATAAAGTTTAGGCGCTATTGAATCAACGCTCGCTGTCAAAATGCCCCAAACGACTGCCCGAGGAATTGCCTGTAAGCACCATGATCGACTGCCCGGAGGGACATTGTTACCTTCGAGATAGGCGCCAAAATGCCGCCAACAGCCCAATATAAAGCTCTAGTGCGATGTTAATTAACCAAAGCAAAGCTTCGAAATCAATTGTAAACCGTCGCCATTAGCCCATTGTAGAGCTCAATGCGACCAACGCAATGTCCGCCATTTTGATTTGGCGACCAAAAAAAAACATCATTTTCGGCCTTGGCGACAATTTTTGGACTTGGAGACAACGGGGCACCGTACACTAGGAATTTACCCAGTTTTGATTGGGTTTATTAGGTATATCATTTGCTAACAAAATTATCAATTATGGCAAAAATTAATTTTATGTTGTCATTAAAGATAAACTTTTGAAATATGCCAATTACCTTTGCTAATAAATCAATACCAGGAGAAAACAATAAAAGTATTAAAAAAAGATATTCAAGTAAATATACTATACTAAACTTAAATATCGACGAAGAATCTAATGTAAAAATAGGGGAAATTGTCATGCAAGGTGCAGAATGAACCTGTTTTCGGTTATCACAGATTTCTTATTCAGACAGCAAAAATTAACAATGAAAACCGGATGGTAAAAGATTATTTCATACAAATCTCTTTGGATGTAGACAAGTAGAGTGCCACTTATAAAGAAAAGAGCAAGAAAAAAACGATCCTTAAAAAAAGTCTGGAATGAACACCGACCGACATCAACGTTTACTACTCTTAGTCGTTTTGCATATGTTCTTCGAAACATTGAAAAGGGAAATACAGAGCAGTAATTTTTGGTGAACCTAATTAGAGTTTATAATTCAAAACTTTAAAGGCGGAATTTGTACTACAAATGTAAGTAACAAATCTTTTTGAAGGTAATAGATGTGAATTTCTTTACAAATTTAAATCAAGCCCATTGAATACAGTAATTTGAGAAGCCTGAGGAATCTATTCTTGGTTAATGCATAACTGGGCGGTATGACATCATACTACCTACTTTTCCATCTATAATAAATAAGCAATGACACGCAATATAAACGTAAAGTACCACCAATACGATTTGAATTATGTTAAATACAATCAAAACTAAAAGCTGTCAAGTTCAAAATTTAATATTTGGTACCTCTCAACCATTCGGCAACATGTTCAGGGGACCACTCGGCAACATTAACGTACGCCATTTCCATTCCTCATAATACACAGCAGTAGTTCCATGCACACAATACTTAGACTATATGTTTATGGCTCCAAATTCTAAATCGCATGGCAAAACCAACAGTGTACTCAAATCGGCTTTAACTCTTGTTGACATTCTTTTTAAACATAACAATAACACAATAATAGCTTGTTAAACAGAACAGTTAAAAATACAGTTACTGATAGTAATTTAAGTGATTGATTGATTGGTTGATTGAACAAACAGACCTCTACTGAATCCTCGATTTAAAAGTCCTCCCTTGTGGGGTGGGTCTTTCCTTCGAGATTGACCCCGAACCGTCGCCAATAGCCCACTGTGCAGCTCTAGTGCGACGTTAATTAACAAAACCAAACCAAACCTCCCTTGTGGATTGGTTGGTTGAAAACGTCGCACTAGAGCTGTACAGTGGACTATTGGTGACGGTTCGGGGTCTATCTTGATGGAAGAACCGGGGAACATACCGCCCAGTTATGTATTAACTAAGAATAGCATCCTCATACTTCTCAAATTACTGTATTCAATGGGCTTCATTTACCCCCCTTTCGAAACCCTCCCTTTTGTGGAGGTTGAAAAGTTTAGATTTGGTTGATTAACATCACATAGAGATACACAATTGTCTGTACGGCATGATTCCTGAATCAACCATAAGCACAAAACTCAGTAAAACCCTGTCTCGTAATTTTGAGGATAATAATAGTCGAACAAGCGGCACGGCACCGAATACGGAATTGCACGATATCGAGGTTGGTCGATTCTCTGCAATACCAACCGAAAACTCACCGTGTGTAAGGATATGATGTACGTTAAATCGACCACCAATCCTCTGATTAGTAGCTGAACGCCTTATCCAGCTACTAATCAGAGGATTGGTGGTTCGAATCCGTGCGATGGACTTGACAAAGAAAAGTAAAAAAGTAGAGATCTTGCGATCAGAGGGTTGACAGCTTCGCTACAAAAATACTAGAAAGTCGTCCAGAACATCCAACAAATTATACTGGCGTGTATACGGGACTGGTGCACGATATATCTGATCTGGGTCCTATATCCTGACTATTATTCAGGTTGCGTCGGGTGCCAGCTCAGGTATTGTCACTAGTCAGCTAACCATGGGCGTTAATTAATCAAAACCAAAACCAAACCGCAAGCAAATTACCGAAATTGTGAACTTTTTTTCTCTGCAGAAGAGTTTAAATTAAAATTTTAGAAAATTTAATTTTTTAATTTTTTTTTTATTTCTAAAAAGATAGCTTTAAATTTTATCCATATCCAATAGATTTTTTTATAATATTCAAAAATAAAGTATATTAATATGAATTTTAAAAAAATGGTGTGTATTGTTGGAAAAATTTATTATCTAATGTGAAGTTTGTTTTTGGTTAATTAAAGTCTGCACAGTGGGCTATTGGCGACGGTTCGGGGCCTATCTCGAAGGAAAGACCCGGGAACGATGCCCTGTATATTTGAACCGTGGTCAGATGACGAGGACAACACCTGAGCTGGCACCACGCCTTCAATTTGTGACAGGACTTTGGACCCCTATCAGATTCATCGTGTACCAATCCCGTATACACGCCGATATAATTTGTTGGATGTTCTGGACGACTTTCTAGTATTTTTGTAGCAAAGCTGGCAACCCTCCGATCACAAGATCACTACTTTTTTACAATTCTTTGTCAAGTCCAGTGCACTGAACTCCAGTGGCGTAGCCAGGGTTGTCCAAAGGGGGGGGGGGGGATTCATAAATTATTTTTGGTCGGACCAAAACCAAGTAATTTTTATTATTAATAATTGATTTGAACAATTTTTAACTAATAATTTTAATGAAATTTAATTAATAATTTTAAATTAATTTTAATTAACAATTTTTAATTAATTTTAATATTTAATTTTAATATTTAATTTTAATTAATAAATTTAAATTAATTTTAATTAATAAATTTAAATTAATTTTAATTAATAAATTTAAATTAATTTTAATTAATAAATTTAAATTAATTTTAATTAATAAATTTAAATTAATTTTAATTAATAAATTTAAATTAATTTTAATTAATAAATTTAAATTAATTTTAAGTAATAAATTTAAATTAACTTTTATTAATATTTTTAAATTAGTTTTAATTAGTAAGTTTAAATTAATTTTTATTAATAATTAAAATTAAAATCAAATTACCGCCCCCCGCAAGGGTGGCGGTAACCTCGCACTTTTTTTGGATGTTGCCCCCTCACTTTTTTAATATTGCACTTTTTAAAAATAAAACATAACCCTAACCACTTCTACAGACGGTCAATGGTCAATTTTTTTCTCGCCCCCACCCCTCACACACACTTCTTGTGTCCTCTTGATCTTTCCCCCGCAGTTTTGGCACCCAATTGCCGCCTCTGCACCCCATCGTCCCCCCACAGAAAGTCGAATTTTCTGTCTTCAAGGTTGTTTGACCACTGTTCTCCTTAAAATCATCCCTTCAGTGGACAGAATGGAAGGGAGAAGGAGATACATGTGTTGTAGACCAAGAAATGCGACTTGTGTTTTCTCTATAGAAATCAGAGATTTTTGTTTTTACTTGTTATTTTTCAAAAAAGTAATTGCGATTTTGAAGTGGCTATGGGGGGGGGGGGTTCTAACCCAAAGTAACCCAATGCTGGCTACGCCACTGGTCAAGTCCACCGCACGGGCTCGAACTAGCAATCCTCTGATTTTTAACTGGACGCCTTTATCCACTAAGCTACCGGGGCCCCGATATCATGTGAGAAATATCAGGGATAGCCGATTGAAGGGTTAATTAACCAACCAATCCAAACCATCACCAATAGCCGATTGTGCAGTTCTAGTGCGATGTTTTTGCAACCAACCAATCACGGCAAATTTTAATTTCTATATCTATATATAATGAAGAGTATCTGTTTGTTTGTTTTTTTGTACAAATCTACAGTTTTATTCCAAGCTAGATGAAATTTTGCACACTTGACCTTCAAAACAAGAGGAAGATCACTGTCTACATGAGATTTCTAAGAACCCTCTAAACCCCCCTTTCTATCCCTTAAAACAGAAATCGGCCAACACGAGCCCGGGCAACGCAAGTGCCATATATATCTAGTTGTAAAAAAAAATATATTGCCGCTGTCGGCCATATGTAAATTCCACCAAAAGTCGATTGGTTTGGTTAAAAAACGTCGCACTAGAGCTGCACAGTGGGGTATTGGTGACGAGCCGGGACCTATCTCGAAGGAAAGACACGGGAACGATGCCACGTATTTTTGAACCATGGTAAGATGACGAGGAAACACTAACTGGCACCCAACGCCTTCATAGACGTCAGGACTTTGGACCCCGATCACATTTATCGTGCACCAATCCCGTATACACGCCGATAATTTTTGTGGATGTTCTGGACATTCCTACTATTTTTTTGCAATGGCAACCCTCCGATAACAAGATCACTACTTTTTTATTTTTCTTAGTCAAGTCCGTCGCACAGGATCGAACAGGGAACCTTTCGATTCCCAGCTGGCGCCTTTATCCACTGGGCTATCCGACCCTTCCACCAAAAGTCGAGAAAAGTCGGTATTGTGTTAATTCGCTCTTAAGTCCTTTTATTTACTAGGCGGTAATTCGACGGAGTTATATGTAAGAACCAAAAGGTCGACACAACATAATGTTACTTTCGATTTCCGATTCGCTCTTAACAATGATCTGTTCTGATTTTTGGAAAGAATTGGTGGCATATAATCTAAATTAAACAATAAGTATTTTTTACATGTTTTGCACAAAGTTGCTGAGGTTTTTCAGGTTTTTTATTGTGTTTCGAAACTAATTGAGTTGTAGTATTCGTAAATAGCTGAATCATTAAAACATGTTTATAAATATTTCATACAGAAATTTAAATGGTATAATTTCTTATTTTTATTTGGGTTTCTTTTGTTTTTGTTATCGTAACAACCAACTGATAATGAATCCGAAGTAACTTCAATGCGGAGAACCTCGCTGATGCTGAGGGATCACTGCTAAAAATAGATATTCAAAAATAAGTAAAATGTACTCCTTTTTGAATCATTCGATGCTTATCATGGATCCGAATACATAAGTTTCAATTTTGAAAAGACATGTAGTTATAAATGAGTACAATAGATAAAAATTAATAAAAAGATTAGATGCTAGCCTAAGGCTGCCTTCATAAATCACTTTCAATAAATATCGACAATTACTACCAAGACTTACCGGAAATCGAACCCAAACCTTCAGGCACCGCTGTCGAGAGCCTTATTCTCTTAAGCTACCAGGGTGACGTGAAGAAGTTATAAACAGAAGTCATGTTAAAAAGGTATGCTAAAAGAATGGGAAGTAAGATAATTGAGTTGTAATAACTCAGTTTCCATCAATCGACATCAAATAATGTAGAAAACCATCTTCTGAACAAATATTTTAAGTTTGTCAGGTCGCTTTGTTAAGATGGCTTGAACAGAAGCTGAGATTAGCAATATTAAATCAAACTGCTCATTTTTGCGAAAGTACGATTACTTAAATGTGAGTACGTCATCGCTCATTTACGATGCAATTGTACTCAAAGAAAAACGAGTAGGTTCATGTACTCATATTATTAAGCACCTTTTTTTTACAATGATCCCTGCTCATCCGAAAAGCAAAATTATTTTTCAACAGTCGATAAAAGAAATAAAAATGTCGAGTTTTTAATATTTATCCTGACCTCTAACTATGGAGGGCATGAACATGTTTATTGAATAAAATCAAAAGAAGTGAATACATGAATGACAAACCGTTTGCAAGGCACGAATCGCTTAAGGTAAACGTTAATCGATAAGCAAATATTCGAGGACAATTCACGGAAGATATTACCTTACTCCTCATTTTTTCAGAAAAGTATTTTTTACAATGAAAGTGTACTTTAAAATTTGGATAAGTTTGTGAAAGTTACAATATACAGTTGAGAATTAAAAGTATCTTATTGATCAGTAAAAAACATAGCTAGCCATGAAAAGTTTAGAAGGCAACATTTGTAAGTCATTGCTACTCGGACCTTGCGCAGTTTGCTCATTTTCATTTACGTAGCGCTTCCGCTTAGAAAGAAAAAATAACGAAGAAGCACACTTGACCCATTTTTTGACCTCGGCATCGCTACATTTACTTTCTTCCAAGTGTCCTCAGTTAAAAGCTGTGGTTTTCTTCTCTGTTGGGGCCTTTCTTCAGAAGTTAAAGCAAAGAAATTATATGAGTGATGAGTTCCTTTTCCGGAAGTTTACGCGATAAATTTATATTTTTCGAATAGTTATGTCTTCAAAATGCTAGCAGTTTCAATGGTGTAACTCATAAACTAAATACTAGGATAGCAAAGACTACTTCTTTTGAATTTTTTTATATAATTAAATACTTAGACAATTTCAATAATTATATACAGTGTTTTCTATATAATTACAATGTAATCAAGTAGGATAAGATGGGTTTGGTTTTGGTTTGGTTAATTAACGTCGCATTAGAGCTACACAATGGGCTATTGGCGACAGTTCGGGGTCTATCCCGAAGGAAAGACCCGGGAACACACATACATGCACCTCGTTATTTTAGAACCATGGTCAGATGACGAGGAAACACCTGAACTGGCACCCAACGCCTTCAATAGCCGTGGGGACTTTGGACCCCGATCAGATTTATCGTGCAGCAGTCCCGTATACACGCCTTAATTTTTGCGGATGTTCTGGACGACTTTTCTAGTATTTTGTAGCGAAGCTGAGGATAAGATGGAACAAAATGGATAGGAAAAGTATATATATATATATATATATATATATATATATATATATATATATATATATATATATAAATATATATATATATATATATATATATATATATATATATATATATATATATATATATATATATATATATATATATATATATATATATATATATATATATATATATATATATATATATATATATATATATATATATATATATATATATATATATATATATATATATATATATATATATATATAGCAGGACCGTCCATACAACGCAATAACACTACATATACAATAAAATACATACATGTTAAAAACTACATACACATTAAAATACAAATGTCATAAAAACAGATATAAACAAAATAATAACAAAGACAAGATGACAAGGAAGTCAAACAGAATGTTCATTTAAAAATTCAACAAATATATTACATCAACATTTTTCAAAGTTGTTTGAGTAGTATAAAATTATTACATTACAGATTTTAATTGGGCTTCTTCATCAATATTTAAAATATATTTCTTGATCTCTCTTTCAAATTTAAAATCTCAAAAACGGTACTTTAAAATAATGTCCTATAACAAAGATATACAAAGCGGCATTGTGCTATCATTACTCCATTCTTGACCTCAAATGAAACAGATGGCCGGTGAAGAGACAAAAGAAAGCGAAATTTGAACTACATTTCGAAGATGTTACCAAAATCTGTTTGAAAGTAGGTGCTCTTTTAACCTCGTTTCTTAAAAAGTGAAGGTCTTTCTTAAAAATTCCCTTCACGGACAAAGAAAAGTGATTTCCAATGAGAGATTTAAAAGCGATGGTTTTTGATTCAGCAAATGGTTCGCTTACTACAACTAAACAGATATTATTGATACAAAGAAAGTAGAAGTGCGTACAGAGTGCCGTCGCATTTCTGTATAGATTAAGGGAAGACTACAAGGTTCCTAGAAGAAGGCTTTATATTTCATTTTTAAAAAAAAATCGTTTTCTTGATTAATTATATGCTATGAAAAGGAAAATATGGACATATAAATAAATACGTGTAATATTACTAGTAAATTATTAAAACAGTGATGCCATTTGGGAGAACTACAATGTTATTTTGTTATCTATCCGGCATTTATTAAACCGGATAATCTCAAAATATATTTCCTGTGGAGTAAAGAAAAGTGATCAGAGAAAGGAGTAACATATTCGTTAGTTGTCCAGTGAAAATTTGCATAGAACAAAGCCGCCTGCTAAATTAACAACTAAAAAAGGAAATCCGACTCCCAGAAAATATACGCTAAAATTGTAAAAGATAATTTTTAATTTTCTAAACAAACTGTAAAATTTTAAATACAGTAGAGCTTCAGTTATCCAGATCAAACAAAGCGGATCGCCAATTATCACTTTGAGAAAAAATAAGAAATAATCAAAATCCACATTTTTAAAGTTTCTTATCGGTAAATGATATAGTTTTTAATAGTCAGTAAATTATATTATATACTAAATCAGAGTTTTTTTTTTTTTTGGAAATTACAACCTTTTTTCCGTGAATTTTTCAATTATCCGGATGGAATCTGGTCCCAATTGATCCGGATAATTGAAGTTTTATTGTATTTAATAATAATTTTATTCTTATTTCAACTTTTTGTAGTTGATGCCAATTAACAAACACATACTTAAATTTTGGCACCCATTTCAAATATTTATTTTAGAAATTAATATTAAATATTTACATTTTTCAAATTGTTTAATTTTTTTTAATATATATTTTTATTTTTTAGAGCATTTTTTCTCGAAATACATATCCTTTTTTTTAATTCTGCTTCATTAACATATCAACCAATAGAAGATTAAATTTGATATTCAATATATTAGGCAGAGTCAATCAAAGAAAGTTTACCTGATATAAAAAAATACAAAAAATATTTGTGGTTAAATCCTTTCCATATCGTTAATCACATTCTGATGTGAAAACCTGTCTAGGTGACGAATGCCGGAAGTATGTTGTATTTTATTCCGGAACCTGTTATAAGTAGAATTAAAAGAAGAAAATGTTTTACTATCGTGACATTTCATGTTCAAAAGTGAATTGGCCAACGTTTGTTTCAACGGTCCGAAAGTGATTCTCAAAAAAATATAAAAAAGTCATTTTTGTGGTTGAAAGAACAAAACTTGCAATGAATAGTTTCGATTTTAGATTGATAAAAAGTTTGCTCAAATGTCAAATCACGCGCTTTTTCGACTTTGGAATCATATAAATAATGAAAACATTCCCAGCTTAAAGTTTTATTGAAAAATTTTATTAGAAAATTTTTATTTTAAATTTTTTTGTGAATTATAAGTTTTTATAACGGAATTTAAGTATTTAAACGGTCTCCCTTTCTAAAAGATTTCGATTAGATAATTATCAATTAATTTATGCCACAATACTTCAAATGAGTTCTGCGATTTTACATTAACGATTAAAATTATCTCTATTTTTATTAAAACAAAATAAGCCTTTCTTTCCGTCAAAGTATTTCTGCTGGACCAATTTTGATGTTATTTCTTAAGTGAGAGCGCTAGTTTTGAACCATTTCTGACCTAGTTTCGCTAGGTCAGAAATGGTTAAATACAAAACATTTTTAGACATGTCACTAAAGGATATTTTAGTTCTTAGTACACTGGACGAAATACAAATGATTGCTGCAACAATAACTTTTTTCATTAATTTTAATAATATCGATTAATTTTAATCACTTCAATCAAATTTACTAATTAAAATTCTTTTTAATAATTTAAAGTAGTTTAATCATCATTCGAATTTCTACAAAGTTTTTGTTATGATCACCTTTTATGATGATTTTAATAAGAATTAATAATAAGATACATCTCGTAATAATTTTAAGTTCTTTTAAGCTTAAGATTATTACGAGAACGAAAATGATATAACAAAAGTGATCCGCCAAATGCTGAAAATCTAAGCACTTTAGCGGAAGGAAATCAGGAAGTTGTGATTGTCTGTAATTGTATATTTTATTTTTGTGATGTTATTATTGAAATATATTAAATGACATTATATTATATTCTCAAATTATTGATGATAATTATATTATGTTATAAAATTATTGACGAAAGAAAACTACAGAAATAATAATTGTCTCCTTCAATTTCTAGACACATTGGATAACAGTTTTCCCTTTGTCGGACAAGTCAAATTGCGTTTTAAGCGTTTTGTATTATAGCCGTCTTCACAAAAATAATTTACCCCTCCTTTTATAATGTTTAGTGTGAATTGATTGTATTAAGTTAACTGTCATGTGAAGTGATTTAAAACTATGGAATCAACATGTAATCTATATCGTGAATTGAATTTACATAGTTTGTTTCAAAGGAAATCATACGTATTTTAGATCAACAATAAAAAATATACTTTTACATATCATATGAAATCTAAATATATAAGAAGATATAGTTTTCTTGAAACATTGTGAAATTCCCTCAGATCGATTTTAATAACTCTTTATTTGAAAGGGAGCTAGCTTGAAGATATGCATAAACATCTAAAAGTTTAAGTGATTGTGGTTTAAAATAATAACATATTTAATGTTAACATAAAAACCGCAATTTAATGTGAAGTATATTATTATTCACTTTACTTTGGAAGTTTTTATATTTTATTAACCAGTCTAATGCTACCCTACAAACTCATCGCAGCTACTAACCTGGTCTGATCACGAATCTGAAAGTCCACCATTTCGTTTATAAGTCTCCGCTAAGTAGTGCGCATTGTCATGTTGGTTGGTTGTGTTTTCCTATGCTAAATCCATAAACCACAACAATGCGGAATCATGCAGTCAGTACACTGTTAAAAATAGGTATTCAAAAATAAGTACAATTTATTCATTTTTGAGTGCATTCGATGCTTATCATAGCTCCGAATACATAAGTTTTATTTTTGAAAAAGATATGTACTCAAAAATGAGTAAAATGTGTATAAATGAATTAAAAAGAGCAGTTGCTTGCCTACATATTCTGTCATCATAAATCTCTTTCAATAAATATCAACAATTACAACCAAGACCTTAAAGTTAAGCAATCGACATCAAATGATGTGGAAAATCATTTTCTGAAGAACTATTTAAAGTTTGTCAGGTCGCTTTGTTAATATGGCTTGATCAAAAGCTGAGATTAGCAATATTAAATCACACTTCTCATTTTTTGAAGAAGTACGATAACTTAAATTTGAGTACGTCATCTCTCATTTACGATTCAATCGTACTTAAAAAAAACGGGTATGTTCAGGTACTCATTTTAAAGTACCCTTTTATTTTACAGTGTATACAAAACAAAAGAATTCACCTCCAAAAAAAAATATATTAATAATAATTATTTCTTTACTTCCATCAGCACAAACTTTAAAGCAGATTTTTTTCAAATTTTAAATATGGTCAAAAATGTGAAAGAAATGTGTCCATTATTAATTCTTCTCATTATCAATAATGGAAAGTTGTCTCTCTTCCTTGAATCCACGCACTTTCTGCTGAGGGCGATAATCGAGAGTGAAACAATATTTCAATAATTGGTACCGAAAACCCCCCAGGGTTTCCTTATAACTTCACATCAAGTCTGTTGTCGTTTAGATCGACCTGAATTCCTTGGGAGAACCTTGATCATAAGGTCATATATTTCAACGTCCTAGACGACGTCCCCACCCAAATTGAATTCAATTTTGAACTACTAAGGTATAAAGGTTTTGACTCTTCTTTTTTTCGGATTCTTGCTTTTCAAAACAAGATCGACATACAAGCTGGTGATTAAAACATCTGCATCCGTCCATGCAAGTCGCATGAAGGATAGAAGGCTTACATTTTATTCATTTTTAAGGTATGATTTATTAACAATATTTTAGCATTAGTTTTCATTAAAAAATTTAATTTCTTATTTATATTTATCAAAGACTTTATTACACCTTTTTTATTTTTTGATGGAGAATAGCTGAATACCTAGTCTAGTAAAAGTCCATTGATATTTTATATTAAATTTCTCTTACAATTTTTGCTTTGAAGATAGCATTTTTACTTTGAACCACTCAACGATTAAAAATCCTAATAATATTTATTAATAAGAGTTATTGATATATTTTTAAACTATTTATTGCATTTTATGACTTTTGCGATTTTCTGTGAATTTTTGGGAAAATCACGAATTAAAAGAATTTTCACAAATGAAAATGTATAATCGTTATTAAAAATAATTAAAACTATGTTTGTCATTATAACAATATTCGATTGGATAATTTTGCAACAATTAATTGTATTACAAATTACGTACATAGAAGTAAATAGTAATATTAAAAGAAAATTATCTTACATAAATATTACTTCATTGAATATCGATAATAAAATTAAATTTTATTATAGCTTTATATTGTAGTACTGAATTTTTTTAAAACCAACGTTTGGGTATACCGTAAATTTATGAAATTAAAACGAAATTTTCATTTTTCTTAAAATTATAATCAAAATTATTAAAGAAAGACCCCCTTTGAAGGAGTACGAAACTATTCTTTTGTATTTAAGTATTTTGTACTAAGTGTATTTTGTAAGTTTTTAAGTAAGAAATAAATATTTAACCAAAATTTAATCTCGAGTTTAATATCTGTGTTAGCATAACATTAAATATTAGTTAAAATTAACGTTAAAAATGCAAAATATTGAAATGGTGCATATAACGCATCTTTTAAAACGTTTATAAACTGTTCAAAGACATTTTTATTCTTTAGTGAATGAAATGATGAATGGAATAAGAGTTTGACTCTCGTAAGTTCAAGTAGGAAGTAATCAGGAATACTTAGATAAACGACAATAATTTTCTTCAATGAATGGCAATGATAGAGAATAAACTTGTCACCAGCAACGTTGGCGTCAAATTTATTAGACGGTGTCTACATTTTCAGAGACCAGTATAGAACAATCTAGAAAAAATATGCCTAAAGTAATTGAATAAAATAACGTGTTAGCTTTGTAATATTTATTTGCATTGTTCGAATTCGATTGATTTACTGATTCGTTGCAAAATGGAAATTTTTAATTGTGTCAGAGATAAAGGCATAGAGTACACTGTAAAAAAAAGTTACTTAAAAATGAGAACCTAACATAATCGTTTTTCTTTGAGTGCAAATGCATCGTAAATGAGCGATGACGCACTCAAATTGAAGTAACCGTACTTTCTAAAAAATTAACAGTGTGATTTAATATTGCTAATTTTAGTTTCTGTTCAAACCATTTTAACAAAGCGACGGACAAGCTTAAAATAGTTGCTCGGAAGATGGTTTTCCACATTATTTGATGTCGATGGAAACTGAGTTCGAATGGAAACTGAGTTATTACAGTTCAATTATCTTACTTCCCATTCTTTTAGCACACCTTTTTAACATTTATTTTGTTTACGACCTCTTCATGTCGCCCTGGTAGTACAACGAATAAGGCACTGCACTGTTGTGCCGAGGATATAGGTTCGATTCACAATAAATCTTGGTTGTAATTGTCGATATTTATTGAAAGTGATTTATGAAGGCAACCTATGTAGGCAAGCTAATGCTCTTTTTACTCATTGTACTCATTTTTGAGTACATGTCTTTTTCAAAAATGAAACTTATATATTCGGAGCTATGATAAGCATCGAATATAATCAAAAATGAGTACATTTTACTTATTTTTGAGTATCTATTTTTTACAGTGCATATTCCTTCTTATTTTCAACCGACTTTCAACGCCAATCAGGCGTCGAAAAGGAGAAGGTTACCTATTCAACAGACGATCACACGTTTTTTTCCCTGATAACTTTTTCTTATTAAAATCTGGAATTATCCGGTAATCCTAATTAAGCAGTCGTTAAAAAAATATAATCCGATTGGGATATTTTTGTTGGATAAAGAATAATCCAACTTAGAATAAAATGCAAAAAAAACCTTATTAGTCGGCTTTCCACTATCTGGAAACATTAACCGTACTTTAAAACATTTTCTCCGATTTCAAAATTTCTTTTTTTATGAATTGGCAACGTTTCCATTAAAAAAATGTAGTTAATTTATAGTTTACCAGCATTCAATTGTCCGGAAATTTCAATTTACTGGATTTTTTTTATATAAATTCCTCCTTCAAAAATGACTTCTTGTTAGATAGGAAATGTTTCCTTTTTTAATAAAATGCAGTAAATATTCGGTTATCCGGAACTCAAAGAACCGGAATCTCAGTTAACCGGACTTTGATTTTACGAAAGCTTTCTTTAATTATGTTGTGAAATGGAATGTCCTCACTAGAGAAAACTACAATATAATTTCGTTTATCCGGGAAAACTTTTGTTATGCAAATTTTTCGTAAAGGTATTAAGTTTTAAATTAATAATTATTCTGTAACTACTAGAATGTATATTTTTAAACAAAATTTTAGATAATTTTTTTTTATCTCTTCCAGAATCGCCTGAGGATGCATTTGTCGCCGGTTTTTTTTACTTGTAAGTTTTATACATTTAATGGTACAAATTTACTGCTAAATTGCGTTATTTATCTTATAGTCTGCATTTTTCAATATAGAATAGCGATTTCATTTAAATTACCCAGTACTAGTGTATTTAAGATAACAACTCGTCTTATAGAACATTGCGTTAAGAATTTTAAAATACAAATACAACGTTAAAATACGCAATAAAAATCCATCAAATCTGGACATGTTTCGGGAGATACATCTCCCTTCATCAGCAGAAAATGAAAAGTCTGTGTGAACACACAGACATTTTTTGCTGATGAAGGGAGATGTATCTCCCGAAACATGTCCAGATTTGATGGATTTTTATTGCGTATTTTAACGTTGTATTTGTATTTTAAAACGAGTGTATTTGTTCATTTACACAGATGTTCGATAAATTTTCAATTACCTTTTATTTAGCAGCATTGTCCCTGCTCACTTTTACAAGTCAATTTCCGAGGATTTTTATGCATTCATGCTTAGTGTCTCACAAACCAATGCTCGTTTCGTTCTCTAGATAATAAGATGAAATTATATTTTGAGGCATAAAAACTTTGAGGATTGTCTTTATTCACGAAATTAACTAGATACATTATACATATTTAGTAAAACAATTATTTTTCTTCCTATTCACTCATTCAGGTAATCTTCATACAATTTAACCTTTTACACTGAAAACATAGTATAAAAACAGTTTTTCAGGCTTAATTAATCTAGCGAGTTTACTTTTCTCACAGATTAGGAACTATAACAGCATAAGTCAAATTTAATTTTATATACTTGCTTTACAATTTCATATGCAACATTTAACACTTCATTGATTCTTGATTCACGAAACTATGACATTAGGTTTTAGTTGAAGGTTACCGCATTTTGCAAAAACAATTACGGAAATTTTAATCACCAAAGAAGATAAATATATAAAACAGACAAGCTATTTGGCCCCGCGAAAAATAAAATAGAGTAGCCCTGTGGGGAATCGAGTATGCGACCTATTGTTCCGAAATCCCGTGCGCTACCCACTACACTGCAAAAGGCAACCTGGCGGGGGAGGGGGAATAAAAGATGTTTCTTTATACAATTATTCTTTTAAACGCATTTTTAAACAAACCGTTGATATTTATAAGACAAACGTACAATTCGTCCTTGCCCCGGGAAATTCTCCTTTTTTTGACACCTCACTTGTTAAAATTCGTACCGTATTAGAGGATTAATAGACATCTATACTTCAGAATTAATATATGATAGATTTTTGACTCCACAAACCACAGCTGCTAATTAAACAAAAATAACATCGATGGAAGTAAACCTTAAGTTGTCCGCATGGAAATTCAGTACATTGACCATTAGATTACCGTGGATCTAATTACCTTATCAGTTTCAAATTTTACATGTTGCTACACAGAGTGTTCTAAAAAGGTGATTGGGGCATTAATTCTTTAGAGATATATAATTAACGATGGAAATTTAAAAGAACTTGAAATGAGAAAATACATTATAAAATGAAAATAAAAGTATCAAGCGACCCGGTCGGGTTCGCAAAGCTATCAAGCGACCCGGTCGGGTTCGCAAAGCTAAGCCAAAAAAAGAAGAAATAACGCCAACTCGTCAAAGAAGCCAACAAGAAACGAACGCCCGACCGGTAGAGCTTATCTCTACTCCGCACAACTTATAATGTTAAAGTGCGTCCGTAAAATATATTCCAGAAGCCACACTACATTTCGTAAAAAAATAAAACCAGTATTGGTGAAACCGTATCTGTAAAACCTTTAATTTAATACAAGAATATTTTTTTTAAATTGTAAATTAACGGAGATACGGAGTTTTTTAATTTGCGTAAAGTTAGTCGATTTGTCACTTTTTCAAATTATGAAGCCCAAATTTGTCAAACGCCCTAGACACTACAATTTTCAACCGATTTTTCTGATTAATAGCTTATATGATAGCTTTATGGCATCACTAAGGTCACATGTTACTTTTATTTTATAATATTAATTATTAATATGTTTAATTAGCTAAAAAAGTTATTGAATAATACGCCGTCAGGCGATTTTATTTACGCCGTCAGGCGATTTTTATCTAAATATGAAATCCCTTCACTAGGCGGGCGCCAAAGAAGATTATGTTTTAGAGCGGCTTAATAAAAGTTAAAATTATCGTTAAATAATACGCTCTACAAAATAAAAATTATACCACCCGATAGATTAAAAATCCTTTTAATCGATGGATCAATTGTCATGTAACTTGGACAATTATTAATGAAGATGGAAGCATTTGAAATAAATAAGAACATTGAAAAATTTCCCCTATCGTTCTTCCGCGGGAGAAGGGTGAAACATCTCAACAGTAACCATTTCAAGCTGAAAGAAGTAGTGTGCATGTGGGGCTCGGGGAGGAGGAAGCGAGGTCATATTTATCTTTTAATACTTCGCGTGTGATTAATTATTCCTTGAATAATCGGATTTTACTAATGACATGGGAAAACAAATAGTAATTTTTAAAAAGTTTAAATGGTGATTGGTCTGACATCCTCCAAATGGTGGGTTGAAAAAAAGGACTGATATCCCCCAAAAAAACTTTAGAAAAGTAAAAAACGGTAAGCCCCCCCCCCCCCAAAAAAAAAGCTTCGAAACTGTGGCTAAAAAAGTTGTGATATGAAAAACAAACAAGCCAAGAGCTCAAGCGTGCACACCCACTCACTAGCCTTTTCCCGGAAAAAAACTGCGCTTTCTTTTCTTAGCTCGATTAAAAATTAAATTTATGTGTGTATAAAATTTTAATCGAGCTACGAAAAGAAAGCGCAGTTTTTTTTCCGGGAAAAGGCTAGTGAGTGGGTGTGCACGCTTGAGCTCTTGGCTTGTTTGTTTTTCATATCACAACTTTTTTAGCCACAGTTTCGAAGCTTTTTTTTGGGGGGGGGGGGGGGCTTAGCGTTTTTTACTTTTCTAAAGTTTTTTTGGGGGATATAGTATACATAGGCAACCATCGTTCACGATTATTGCGAAAAGTTCCAAAGAAACCTCTCATTAATATAACACAATTATAATATTTAAAAAAAACAGTGTTGTATATCTTTTATTAATCATGTTTTTCATAGTTTTTTTAGTCATATCGGTTGGAAGATGCCAGTTCGTATACAATTACGAAGAAGCAGATACAGACTCCTCTGAAGAGTCTGTAGATCCAGCTTTGTACCAATATAATTCACCATCAGCTACTAATGAACAATTTCAGAGCAGAAGAGTACAAAGCAGAACTGTGCCACAGGAAGCGCAAAACACTGGATCACGCCGCAACAGAGTTAGAGAGAACACTCCAGTACCAGAAACTCAAACTCAACCATCATCTGAATACATCGAAGAGTCAGAGACTCCAAGAAATGATGCAACTCAGGGACCTAGAAAAAGGAAGTACCGAAGAATTTTAAGAGAAGGGACATACGTTGCGCCACCTCAAACTCCAAGAGTTTACTCTCCATCGATATTTGAAAACATTGGACTTGGACAAGCTCCAAGCGGAGTTTTTGTACCTCAAGACTCTTTTTTGAACGTTCTGAAAACCCCATCTTTTAGGCAGAGTACACCTAGTCAATATATTCCGCAGAACAATCCGACTTATTATCAACCTTCTTTTGCTCAAGGTCCAACGTTTTATGTTGAGCCATCATCAAATGGAGAAGGAAGACAGCAACCGAGAGCAGATTTACCAGCAGTGCAACCAAGCGTACGATATGTTGATAGTTCGGCTATGAGCATGTCCACAGAGAATCCAATTGCCAGTATGGAAATGCCCAATCGTCGAAGATCTCCGGCAGCCAGACAACGTCAACAAAGACAACAAAATCCATCTAATAATGTGGTAGAACCAACAGTAGACATAGATGCTTTAAGGATTCGTCCAGATGCCATCAGAGAACACACACCTTATATACCACAGGTAAATAACATTGACTAACGATAAAATACCATACAATTAGTTAATATTAATTGTTTTTTTTTCAAATAACCTATTCAGTAAACAAAAATTATTCCGTGCAATTAACACTATTTTTTTATTTTAGCTTTTTTTTACATATATTTTCGACAAAAATGTTAAAAATTTAACTGTTTACTAAAATTTAAGTTATTTGAGAGACATATAAAAGGAAAGTTTTAACCTAAAAAGATAAATTATTCCATTTTTTAACAGACGGGAATTTTTTTTTTAATTTGGAAACATGTTTCATTCACATTAGATTTTTAACTCTTATTTAAAATTATATCTTTAGAACGATATAGGTTTATTTTCAAGAGACCATATAAAAGCTAAACTCTCTTCAATAAAATTTAAATTTAAAAAATTTCGTTGTGCTCCTAAATAAAATGAGGTTCAAACTTTATTCTTTACGTTCCATTGTACTAATTTGTGTTAAATTATCCACTAACTTTTTTTTAATTAAAATACGTACTGATACAATATACTGATCATAACAATTCTTCTTATTCGTGTAATCTTTGTTATTTCACGCATTACTATTAAACATATTTGTAATTCAGATTATATTTTTAACACCATTATTCTTTCCCTTTATTTGTATTGCTGATATTTACAGCTATTATTATATTAAAATTCCTAAATTTACAAAAGTTAAACGCATTACTAATTTTACACATAGCTATTTTATTTATGTATTCACATTGGTTTACACAGGCCCGACGGGTAAACCAACCAATTGTGTCCCTGAACCGTCAAAGGTCAACTGCAGCACTTCAAACTTACCAACCTCCCATTCAAACATCAAGATCATATTCACCTTCCATATTTCAAAATGTCGGATTGGGTGAAGCACCAAATGGCGTTCATATCCCACCAGATTCTTTGTTGAACGTTCTACGAAGTTCACCATCTCGATCACAATCACCCTCAAGAAATACATTTGAAAACCCACAAGTGTCAAATAATGTGAACTCGGAAGAACAAAACGATTTCCAGCCGGAGACTTCAGTCCAGCCAGAATCGCCGCCTCCTGATTCGAGAAGACGTTCAAGACAAAGGTCTCGCACTTCTAATACTTCAAGTAGAAGTATGCAGAGGCAAACTCAATACCAAGCTGAAGACGAGGAATCACAGCGTATCCCAACAGCTTCCGTGTCTAGTCAGCAACCACGCAGGCAACAAAACCAAATGAGGAATTCTGGAGCAAATCGTAGACGGGACTCCAATGCAGCAGAAAGAAAGCCAATTGCACCTCAACAGGAAATGAGTGAGCGGTCTAAACCATCACAGGTATAGTACATATTCCAAATATATAAACGTGAAGTAACTTAAATTGACCTTTGAATATCGAATAATGAAACAAGTACTAATATAAATAACTGTTTCACTGTTCCTGTCACTTTCACTGTTAAAAATGTGTTCTCCTGTCTGTACCTCAGAGCCAGACGAGCCTAAGTCCAAATTTGGCAATTTTTTTATTACAGATTATGCCTTAAAAGTTTGTGTTCTGTCGAGCATTACCAACAAAATTCACTCAACTTTTTAAAGCATTTAGCGAGAGTTATAAAAGCCTAAGTCATAAGCCTAAGTCATAAGCCTAAGCCTAAGCCTTTAGTTAAGAGTATAGCATTCATTTTTTCCCCTCTCCTGTAAAGTTGCCGAAATTGGACTTAGGCTCGTCTGGCTCTAAAGAACAGATATTTGACGAAACTTTTGTTATTTTTGACGACACAGATGCCTGCTATATGTCCCGATTAAATATTTCATCAAACTAAGGAAATTCCTTTTGTCGTTCTTTTAATGAAATTTATTTCGTCAAAAATGAGGAGGATTTGAATAATACAATAATTTAATATCGACGAACTGATTTGAATCTCGGACTTATCGTTCTAGATTCTAACGCTTTATCCAATCGACCAAGAAGGTTCGTGTGAAACCTGACAATAAAAGTATAAATAACTAAATAAAACATGATCAGAAATTGACTAAAAATAAAAGCGTATGTCACATATTCTATGAGAACTGAATATTGTATTGCCATCGGAATTGTACGTACGTAAGTATGCCAAAGTTTTAAGTCAATATTATATTTTGACAGGGGTTGAAATATTGTTATAATATTTTACTATACAGCGATAACAGTGTGAATTAAATAAGGGAGTGTAAAAAAAAACTTCCGAAAATTAAATATAAATATTTTACTGATTAAAAATAATTAAAGTAATTTCAATTCTAAATGAATGAACTTTCATTATATAAATTTTTCGGTAGCGAAGATTTATCCTATTGTGACAGTTGGATAGTATGCGTCCATTCAGACAGTACAATCAATAATTGGTTTTAAAAAAAGTAAGTTTGATATAGGTATTAAAGCGATTCAATTTAATTTAACGTAAATTAATTTTAAAATTGTATAGCTTGTGTTTCTTGTTCATGAATTTCCTAGCGAATAAAATTATTAATGCACTCATACATAAAAAATTAATATTGCAGTCTTCATCTTCAAGACGACAACAAAATTATAAACCAGCAAAATTAGCTATTGCTGCACTCCCTGAGGACACAGATGAGGATGGTATTCCAGGAGAAGCAGGAGTCAACTACCCGACTTTGCATACGATTCCTCGAACTACATTTGCATGTGCAGAACAGCAACACAATGGTTACTACGCTGACTTAGAAACATCCTGTCAAGTAAATACTTATTTTGTTGCAAATGCAAGAAAGTACTATTTTTAGAGAAAGGAGAGGATTTTGTGTTAACATGTCAACTGTAACATTTTAATAATTTTCCTTTGTAGAAAATATACTAAGTATTTCGTATTCACACACAAGGGAAAAAAATTATCTTAGAAGCGTGCTGAGTAAGATACTTTTTAGTTATATCAGGGATTATACACTTTAACTCTACCTTTTTCGCGTAATTCAAACTTATCGATTATGCTTAAATCGCATTGGTAATAGAATTTTTTAAAAATAAGTTGAGATTTTATTTTTACAAAATTAAATGAAAAACTCGATTTAAAAGTGACAAAAAATCAATATTTGTATTAAATTAAGAAATCTATTGAACATTTTGGTATCTTATTTTCGAAGTTATGATAAATTAAACATGATTAAAATTTTCAAAGTTAACATATTAAGCGAGCGCTTAAGGAAGCAAACTGAGGCATAGGGGAGGGGGTCCTAGTAGTTGTGTGACGAAGTTTGACGTATCAAAACTTTGTAAGAAAAATTTCTTTCACACACTTTAATATAAGTAACTTTTTTATAGAAATCCTTATCTGTTTAATGAGATGCTTGGTAAAATACACTGAACGAAGTTTTAAGGGCTGATTTTTAATTGCAAAAATTTATCGTGATGTGACATAGGAGAGACAGAGTTTAAGACTAACGTAACAGAGCGTGACATGGGGGAAGGGGATTGTACAAATAATGAAAAATAACGTGACGTAATAAATGAGCGCTCAATAATTGGAAGTGACGAAGTTAATAAAGAACAGATCAAATTCCCTATACGGTTACTATATTTCTAAAAAAAAACTGATATTTTTGGCGAAAATAGCGTTGAAAACAAAACACTTACGATATATTTGGAGTAAAATGTGTTTGGAGACATTACTCATAATCCTTACTAAAACAATGCCAAACGTCATTTATTTTTGCTGTACTCTTCTATCTTAAAGTTATGTTTAAAGTTCATATTTCATATTTTTTTAGAGAAAATGCGATAAATATTTTGAAAATATCGAAACTTATATCTTAAATATAAAGAACAAACAAATTATTTAAATACACAATTTGCTTTTCCAAGGAACATCTCGGTGTCTGGAACGGAAGGAAACTCTTAGAAAAATATTTTTTATTTTAACTCCATAATCACAGGCAAGTTAATTTGTTTGTATCTGCTGAAATAACATTGCAAATTGTTCATATGATTGTATTTATGCATCATATGATTTTCAAAAGTGGTTATGGTCACAATTTTTTGATACACTAATAATTTTTGAGAAATACAGGATGTCCCAAACAGATTATTATTTACTTAGTGCGTTTGAAATAAGCGAACAATGATCAAAATATGGAAAGAAATCAGAAATTCAGGCCGTCAATTTTAAAAACAATTTAAAAATTATACGAACACTGTATTTACTTGCTTATTCATTATAATTTTCAAAAATAAAACATACTACATTTTTGAAGAACAGGAGTTACGACTAATAGAAAATTATTAAATAATTTTACAATCCATTTTTGCGCTTAACCACATTTTTGGAACACCCTGTACAGAAATAATAAGAAGAAAAATTACAATAACAAAATTTGACTCTTTAATTGTTAAAAAAGCTGACAAACTAAAATGCTCGAAGTGATACAAGTATTGGAATTTTTAGTAACAAATAATATTTAACATTTTAGTTATAAAAAGGAGTTGTGAATATAACTTCGTAGTGTATTAACAAAATTCAATCCGAATTAAATTTATTTATTATTTTAGGTGGTTCACTTATGCCAAGCACGAGGTGTAAAAAGCAGCTTTTTGTGTCCCAACGGAACAATATTTAGCCAAGAGAAGTTTTCATGCCAATGGTGGTACAAAGTAAATTGTGAAGATTCTCCAAAATTCTACTCAATCAATGATAGCCTTTATAAGATTCCTGAGAAAAAGAAGTCAAGTCGGGAATAATTTGTATTCATCTGAGCATCATTATTTTTGTCAAAAGTCTGAATACGTTTTACACAAAAAATGTGATTTTGTATTTATAATGAATTATAAGAAGTATATATTTATCAAAATATTCAATTATATATAATCCACTTTATTTCCTTAAAAAGTTTTTGCTGATATTTAGAAAATTTCCTGTAAAAGCAATAGACTGTGAAAACTACCGTATAAACATTATTAAAATTGAATATTTTTCTTTTAAATATATTTTAGATAAATATTACAAATAAATTCTAAAAATATGTTTGTCATAAGACTAAGACAGTCATTTTTTCATTCAGTATTTTCCATTGAAATTTCACCTGTAACTTACTTTAAACATTTAATTCTCTTGAGTTGTATAATAAAATTATATTTTACAAAATATTGAACTATTTTGTTGTGAGAAGTTTTAATCAATGTGGGTCGAATCCACTCAAGTTAAATTAGTTAAAAACTAGCTCTATGTTGCATATCCCCACTGGTTTGCCTGAATTGCAAATTTTAATTAATTTTAATAAAAATACATTATTCTAATTTTTTTTTATTTATTAATGACAACAATTACACCGTTTCATATCTGAAATTGTAAAAAAAAATGGGTCTAACCCACATTGAAAATTAAACAAACTAATTTGAATTTAGATCTATAATTCGTATAATCGCTTCATTGTTCATTATAAGCCATTCAAGAGAATCTTATACACATCTAAAATGATTTTTGATTCTATAAATGAAATTTTAAATTATTGACTCAAAGAAAAAATATTTTATATATTACATATCTTCAGCTTAGAAGTAAAACCACGTATATTTATACCAAATATTTACCATCAGTAGTTGGAGACAAAATGGTGACTAGAATCCAGCACCAAGGTCATTCACATTTCGAAGTTTATCGCTTCTATTTCGTCCCCAATTACGGCTGTTAAAACTTTAGTATACGTTGTTTTACTTCTAAGTCAACGATATGTAATTATGTATTACATAAGGGTACAGGAGAAGAATGGTAACGATTGAGTTTTATGTGAACTATTATGGTATTGTCACGTAGGGAACCATGTGCCTAGTTTTTATAACCGCCACTAGGTCACTTATCTTTATAAAAATGATTGTAATAAAGGCAATCAAAAGGTTCTAAAACTGGCTCGTGAAGATGAAGTTTTCGAAGATTGTTTTATTACTTATGACTCTTAAAAAAAATCCTAGCTAACACCAGAGGTATATAGATTGTATTTAACTATATTTTCATACTTTTTGAAAATTATTTTTGTAGTTACACATGGATGCATATACGTTACACAACAGTTTTAATTAATTATTTATTTAAATAGGTACTTAGGATTTTTCTGTATATTTTTTCAGCGGTCCAGGGGAAAACGGAAAAAAAATTCATTAAAAAATTAAAAATCATGCACTAGAGGGTTAAAATTAATCGACATTTAGATTAATCACCGCGTTCAATTATTAATAGCCATCGATTAAGTGGCGTTCCAATAAAGGTTGAATCGCAAAGGTTAAGAAACACTCAGGAACTCTCCGACTGATATTTTTCTTATATGATATTGGTTTAACTAACAATATAACTTTTTTTAGAAATAGGAATAATGACAATTCCTAAAAGGGAAAGTGTGTAAACTCGGCTTGCATGCGTTTGTTCCAATACATACAAATAAAGAAAAGCCGTTGTAAAATGCAACAATAAGAGATTTACTATGTTCTCTGTCTGAGGTTCCACATGCGACTGCTATGACTGTAATCTACTTTTGATACACAAGATGTCGCACTGTCCGTTTAATTTTTATAAAACGTAAATTATTATAAAGAGTATTTTGGACTCCACAGGTCGCACACGTTTTTGTTGGACAAATGGTTAAATAATCGAGCTAGAATATAGATAAAGTTTATTGTAGTGGGCCGTAGCCCCAGTGGCGTAGCCAGCATTGGGTTACTTTGGGTCAGAACCCCCCCATAGCCATTTTTTTTTTTTTTTTTTTTTTTTTTTTTGAAAAATAACAAGTTTAAAAAAACACGAAGATTTTTTCTCTGATTTCTATAGAGAAAATACGACGTTGCATTTCCTGGTCTACCCCACATGTATCTCCTGCTCTTTTCCCTTCTGTCCCCTTAAGGGATGATTTTAAAGAGAACAGTGGTCAAACAACCTTGAAGACAGAAAATTCGACTTTTTGTGGGGGGGGGGGGGGGGGGGGGACGATGTGGTAGTAGGTCTGTATGATTGCCTTGGTTGTTTGTACATGTAAAGAGGCATGTCGCACCGAGGTTTTTTTTGAGTGAGTCCGAATTTTTATTGCGTCATGCGATTTTTTTTTTTAACCGTGTGGCACCATTTCCTTAAAAAAAAATTCCTACATTTTAAATATATCATAAATTCTTTAATGTAAAGAGCAATGTTTTCAGATTTCGAGACAGGCGCCTAAATAAATGCTCGCATCTGCTCATTCTGTTCTTTATTGTCAAAGTTATATTATATGTTTTAATATTCAGCTTATCATTTAAAGAATTTTAAAATATATGGCGTTGCTCTTTACGAGAACATCGCACAGTGTTCTTTTTATTAAAATAACTTCTCTTTTAATTGTGTTAGGTGTGATTGTCTAAATCAAAATCCTCTCCTTTTTATTCGAAAATCACTTTTGTTTCATATAACCCTATTGGTTTTGCCTTCTACAATGTAAAATTTCTTCGAGCTAATATTCGAAGCGCCATGACGCTTCGAATATATGGGACTGGCGCGCCAGTCCCATATAAATTTGTCGTCTCGTGTCTAGGACTGTTTTTTTTTTGTTTCGTTTTGTGATTGGTTAGTTGAATTTTCCCATATTGTGTAATGTTGACGCAGTGACGCCTTTGTGTTTTTCTATAAAAATATATATATTTTAGTTTTTACCGGTTTCTGATAGAAACTTCCGGATCTTTCGATGGGTTCTTTTATTTAAATCACCCCTCGGTTAAAAAAAATTATTCAGACTTCAATACGATTGCTACGTTTTTGAATATTATTATATTTATGTTTTATGTTAAGATTAACAATGTCTATTGGGTTGGCACAACTGTCGAGTCCCTTTGACTCCCACTATTTACATATCACGTTACCATTTTCAGAACATAGCTGTATTTGTTAACCCCCCCCCCCCCATCCCCCCCCCCCCCTTATGACTTCCACAATCAAATTATCCTATAAAAAAATTGACAATTTTTGATAAGTTGGAACTAGGAATTGAAAGCACTGTTGAATTCGGAATTTCCAATAGTTAAGTTTTTTAACATCTCACATTGTTCGTTAAACATTAGAACGGACACTGCACTGGAACATGCGTGCAGCAAATGTTGGGTGCCACAACGTTGGTTCGGGTCTATATCGTAGGAAAGACCTGGGAATAATGCCTCGTATTTTTTAATCATGGTCAGATAAAGAGAATAACACTCGAGCTGGTATCCGTACCCGACGCCGTGAAGTTAGGAATTTTTAATTGTAAAATTGGGAAATTTCTTGTTTCAATCCTCTTGTGTGACGGTACTGCATGTAAAGGGTTACTTTTGGTTGTTTGTACATGTAAAGCGTTACTTTTCTTAAAACTTGAAATGGGGCGGCAGTTGAGCAAGAATTCACAATGCAACAATCCAGAAATTGCTTGTTTTGAATTTAAGGTAGTTTGCCAGAAAAACCCATTCATAAAAAAAAAAAAAAAGCCCTAATTGTGATCCTCTTTGCTCCCTCAAAATGGAATTTTTCCCCTGATCAAAAATCAGTTTTCTGAGAGGTTGCATGTCTCTCATTTGCCATTTGAATTTAAAAATCACTCCAATACTGCATGTGCTTGCCAAGCTTATCTGAATTACCATTTTCACGGTATGCTGTCATCAAAACATAAACTATTGGAAGATTCAGGACAAAAGAAAGGAGCATCGTGCAAAAAATGTGCTGATATGTTTAAAGTATGTAGTCCTTTTTTTATTCAAATATTTTTTGTTTATTGAGATTATCTTTGAAAATACCCAGAACTAACTAATTTTTTATTCAATTACATTTACAAATTAGTTTTCTGTCACTTGAACGTGTTATTTTTTACGCGGAAACGCGGTTTTCCGCTTTTTTTAAAAAAAATTTGGGTTTTGATCATTTCCAAGATTGATACACATTTGTTTGAAAATTTTTATGAGGAATTATAAAAAAGTTATTTTCAACTATTATAAATACGAAGGGCACATAATGGAAAAGTTGGCCCTATTTAAGAAGGGTGGGGTCAACAGATTCTCGTTTAAATCTGTGTTCATTAGTTTTTCCCGGATTTTTTTTTCTGCGGGGCTGCATCTCGTGCTGATGGTTATACAAGCATTTCCCCATTGTCTAGCTTCACAGATTCTACAAATCAATTTTTTTTGTATTAATATATTTTCTATTCAGTTACTTGATTTTGTTACGAGCAACGCCAAATTCTTTTATGATTTTGCCGCAATTCGCCGGTTTGCTGTGTCACGCAACCAATGAAACGCCACAGTCATGCGTGATAAAATTAACCGGAAAATAACGATTATTATTCTGTTATTTTTAATTATATAATAAAGAATTATTTATAAATTTAAAATTACTACTTAAAAATTATTATTAATTAAAATTACTAATTTAAAATTGCTTCAATCCGGACGCCCTATGAATATCTAGCTACCGGCTTAAATCACAGTAAATTGTCAGCCAGGTTTGTTAGTAATTTAAATATAACTGAATTAATTAAATTTTATTCAAAATATTAAATAAATTTTATTCAAATTATTTATTAAATTTTATTTAAATTATTTATTAAATTTTATTCAAATTATTAATTACATTTTATTTAAATTATTAATTAAGTCTAATTACATTTTATTTAAATTATTAATTAAGTCTAATTACAATTATTAATTAAAATTATTAGTTAAAAATTGTTCAAATCAATTATTAATAAAAAAATTACTTGGTTTTGGTCGGTACAAAAATAATTTTTGAACCCCCCCCTTTCCGAAAATCCTGGCTACGCCACTGCGTAGCCCCATTTACAAAGGTTGGCAATATAATTTAACAAAGGCGGATACAAAATTAGATAAATAACGCAAAATACAAGATAATACATTTTTAAAAATTAAAACACACTTTGAACAAATATATAAAAAAAATGAGACAAAAATAAATTACATGGGTAATTAGAATTAGGGTTTCAATCTGCTATAATATAAACTATAAGCAATGGAGCGAGGACTCCCATTGAGCGACTATGTATAGATAGTCGCTCAATGCATACTTTTACCGTGCCTCGCGGATGCATACAATTCAGAAGAAAGGTTGACAAAGCATTCTTCCTTGTCTATGCGGGAGTCTCACAGTGAAGTCACAGAAACTTTTGAAACTGTCGTTTTCGGTGCCTTTTGTCTTATTTTTCTTGTAAGTAAGTATGGAAACACATTACATGTATTTTACATATTTAATGTATTTTTGAAAGCCAGAAATTCCTTTTTAAATCTACGCAAACATGCGAAAGGACTATTTTTTCCACCTTCGCTCAAAAAGGAGTAAAGTAGTAGGCAACGCTTTGATGGGGCATTATAGGCGCCAACGTTCAAAGAATCTTGAAATAAAGCAAAACATGTATGGATAGACATTTAATTTTTTTAGAACAGTTTGTTTACCTTCAATCTTTTGAGGAGTTGCGTTGACTACCAATTCGCAATTCTATTATTCGCTGAAATGACGTTTCAGCGCAGTAGTCTACAAACTATTTTTATCGAATTCAATAAAATCTGGGGTGGCCGTTCGAATCGGCATAAAGGTCTGGTTTCTTTTGGTTAAATAAAGTCGCACTACCGCTGGACAATGGATTGGTGACGGTTCGAAGCCTATCACGAAGGAAAGACCCGGGAAAATATCTAATATTTTTGAACTATGGTCAGATAACATGGATAACACTTGAACCGGCTCCCGACGCAACCTCAATAGACGTCAGAACACTGGACCCCGATCATATTTAACCGGCACTAGTCCCGTATACACAGGTGTTGACTTCGTCATTTGGTCATGATTAAAAAATTTGAGGCAGTGTGTCCGGGCATTTCTTTTGAGATAGACCCCAAACTGTCACCAATATCCCACTATGCAGTTCTAGTACGATGTTTTTTATTCAACCAACCAATGGTAAACTACCAAGACTCCATTACCTTAAACAAAATGACGTCATTTTTTTCAGAAAATTCAGTCGAAGTATATTTACACAGTTTTATCGTGACTTGTATGGCAATAACTGTTTTGTTTTGATTTGAAATTGAAAACACATGTCCATGCATCTTCTGAATGTACAAACTTAATAATATAACAATACTTTATTCAAATTTACCACCTTGTGAAGCAATTCTCCAATTATTCCTTAAGCTAAGAAAATCTGAGTTTTCACTGTATATTCCTCGCCACATTTTAAACAAGACCAACTTGCTGGGCTTAGAGCTTGTAGTTGGTCATCATTATTTGTATTTGTTTGGAATATTCAATCAAAGTATATTTACACAGATTTATCTTGGTTTTTATGGCAATAACATTTTTGATTTGAAATTGAAAATACATGCCTATGCATTTTCTGATTGTAAAAACTGAACAGTATAACAATACTTTATTTAAATTTTATCACCTTGTGAAGCAATTCTCCAAATATTTCTTAGGCTAAGAAAATCTGAGTTTTCACTGTATATTAATCGCCCCATTTTAAACAGGACCAACTTGCTGGGCTTAGAGCTTGTAGTTGGTCATCATTATTTGTATTTGTTTGGAATATTCAATCAAAGTATATTTACACAGATTTATCTTGGTTTTTATGGCAATAACATTTTTGATTTGAAATTGAAAATACATGCCTATGCATTTTCTGATTGTAAAAACTGAACAGTATAACAATACTTTATTTAAATTTTATCACCTTGTGAAGCAATTCTCCAAATATTTCTTAGGCTAAGAAAATCTGAGTTTTCACTGTATATTAATCGCCACATTTTAAACAGGACCAACTTGCTGGGCTTAGAGCTTGTAGTTGGTCATCATTATTTGTATTTGTTTTGAATATTCAATCAAAGTATATTTACACAGAATTATCTTTGCTTTTATGGCAATAACTGTTTTGATTTGAAATTGAAAATACATGCCTATGCATTTCCTGAATGTAAAAACTTAACAGTGTAATATACTTTATTTAAATTTTACCACCTTGTGAAGCAATTCTCCAAATATTCCTTAAGCTAAGAAAATCTGAGTTTTCACTGTATATTACTCTCCACACTTTAACAGGACCAACTTGCTGGGCTTAGAGCTTGTAGTTGGTCATCATTATTTGTATTTGTTTTGAAGTTACATCACAATTTTGGGAACGTTTTGCACAAAAATGTTTTGTGATACTGACTGTGAATGTAACCACAAAAGTGTTATTGACTTGTTCGAAAGTAAAAATCTTGTTACAATGTGTGCTCCTATGGTGAGGTACTCAAAGTAAGTTGTAATTTGTATAGTATTCTTCAGAGTGGCAACATAACCTGGAAATCAGAGAATTAACATAGAATTTTTTAATTCTGGAAATGTCAGGAAAATTTTCAAATTTGGATCACTAAAATGGTCTTTTTTATTAATAAAATAAACTTATTATCGTCTATTCTGCGTAGTTTAGTTGACGACACATATTTCCTTTTATTTCTGAAAAATTACAATAAAAAAAAAGTATAGGGGCAGGCGCAATTGAATTTCGTTTTTTTAAAAAAAATTTTGCACGACTAATCAATATGCAATTTATGGAAATATGAAATTGGAAACATATAAAATATTAAAATTATCTACAAAAGAAACAACTTGAAAAACTTACTTAAAATCACCAATTTTATATGAAGAAATGATTCTATAAATATTTCACTGTTTTTTTTGCATTCTCTGCTTCCAGAGGACATGTTTAATTATTATTATGCCTGTAGCACTTGCATAATTTTGTGTTGTATCCATAAATTATTATTTTAACTAAATATAAGTATTGCTCATAATTTTTCATTTGTAATACAATATATTTATTGTAGCATAAATACTGTGTTACTATACAAATCATATATTGCAACATTTCTTAATGTAATTGTAAAATCAGGAACATTTTTGTGACACCATCAGGGAGATAGCAAGGAACTTTTTTTCCCAGAATTTTGTTGCCACCCTGTTCTTGTAAAAAATGAATGCATGTTTTTTAGCTACTCTAAAATGTCTTTGTTGCTATAAATTTTAATTTTGGCTTCTCCGAACTCTATTCCAAACCACGAAACTGTGCCACAACCCTGAATATAGAAAGTAAATTTTCCCTAATTATCTTTAAGAAAAGTTTAATTTTCTTGCCCATCTTGTGGTTGATAAGTAAGTATCTATCCTCCCATGAATAAGGTACACAGTTTGAATCTTAAGATTCAGTATTTTGGTTAATAATAATTTCAAAATTATGTTAAGGTAAGATCCTGGCCTATAGAATTATTCACAAGATCATCATAGAGTATATAAACAGACATATTTTCAAAAATGCTTTTATGAAGTTAGTACAAGAAGATTATTGGCCTTATAGTTATTTATTTGTTCTCTTACATTAAATATTAACACCAAATTAATATTTTGTAGGCCAAAACTTTGCCATCAATAGAAGTCAAAACTAATAAAGTTTCAAAATACCTATAAGCATCCTTAATTTATGCGTTATTTAACACAATTAGTGTGGTGTATTTTTCAACATATTTTGAATAAATCCATATAAAAGTAAGTCCTTAGAAAGTTCTTATTTTTTAATAACAAAATTGGGCACCCTGTTCACTCGTGATTTTTTTCAGCTTAGGTTTCAATAATCCTATTTAAAGTAACCCTTGTTCATATACCAAAAATCGTTTATAAACAACAAATTACCAAAGCCAACCAAATTATAATTTTTTTAATTAAAAAATGTTGTTTAGATAAAAAAATAACAATGATTTTTCTTAATAACATAAGCCTACCATTCACCATAACAAACTGCAGGTTTGTTGCGATTCTCTGTTCACGGTAAACAACCTTGGCGCATTTTTTCAAGTTTAACTAAAAAGTACCGATTTTTAAAATCCAAACTAGAGAAATTTAATAAAAATAAGTTAAGTTGAATGTAGTTTAAGAAAGTATTTATATATTAATTTTATTTGTTATGTTATTTTTCTCTAAGCTTCCTTTTCTTGCAGTTAAAATACAACACTTGTTTAAATTTCAACTTTTTAATTCTAGATTGCCTTTCCGAATGCTTGTCAGGAAATATGGTTGTGATGTAGCATTTACTCCAATGATTGTTAGTCATTCTTTTATAGAATCACAAAAAGCAAGAGATATTGATTTTTCTATTTCTAGTGGTATGTTTATGTAGAAAGTTATTTAATTTTATTTATATTTAGTATTAGAATTTTTGCACACAGTAAAAAGTCTCAAATCCGGAATCGCTGTGACCTCGTCGATTCCAAATTTTGGAAAATTCAGGATTTTCGATAATCACAATAGCCATAAACATTCCATACTCTCAGTGTAAAAGCAAATCCTGATATAAAATTTCCCACAGCAAATTTAAATTTTCTTTAACATAGATGCTAAATAAAAAATTAATTAGAAAGTTAAACTATTTAAAGAAATTGATAAATTAGTGAAAAAAAATTTCTTAACATTATTCTGGGTTTGTCCATTTTGTGTGTCATTGACCAAGATGACTTATTGAGTTTTGAATGGATGAAAATCTATGTACTGTATTTAGTAACCCCCCCCCCCCCCCCCCCTCCACACACACACTTTTCACTCTTTCTACAGGGTGATTCATCATAAAACATGACTAGAATTTCTAAACTTTCATACATTCTGGGTTTCACCATTTTGTTTGCCAAGGAGTGAGGTGACTTTGTGAGGCTTAAATGGGTGCATACCTATTTGGTAAACTTCATTCCCCTCCACTCTCCCCAACAGCCAATTTGTTATGGAAAATCACTGATAATGTTATTGTAGAACCTAATTTTTTTTGCATTCTCAGTTTGTCCATTTTGATTGCTAAAGTGTGAGGTAACTTTGTGAGGTTTAAATTAATTCACGCCTACATGGGAAACTTCACCACCACCTTGTTCCACCTTCTTTTGTGCGATTCGTTGGATTACAGAAAAATTTAAAAATAAGTTCAGAATTTTGTCCAATAAAAAAAGTTTAATTTTTTAAGAAATTAAAAAAGGTTCTGGTTATTAGACATACGGGTTTCGGACTTTCTACTGTATTTAGTGTTTTTGTGTAAATATCAATTTGCCAAATTTTAAAATTATTTAAAACACTGAAATTTTAAAATTTTTATTGTTTTCGGTCTATGACACAATATTTAACCAAATACATATTTCACAAACTGTCATTTTAATATTAATAATATTTCTTTTGTGCATTGGATATAAATGAAAATTATCATTTGCAAAAGTGCTTAAGATAATATAAAAATCAGAATGTCAAAGCAATTTCACAAATTTCTCCTATTTCAATTTAATCCTTAAATACCTACTTTGTTTTGTTTCTAAATAAAATAAGAGGGTTTTTTTAATGTAGTTTATATAGTCTAGCTGTGAATAATGCAAAATAATTGCAGTTGAAAAAATTATAATAAGTTTTAACCACCTGATGGATACAAATGTGTATATTCGTTTGAGTATCGACAGTTTTTCCAGTAGTACACCAGGGTTGGACTTTAGATTGTAAGCAACATGTGAGGGGCTAATGAATACGCGATTATTGGAATAGGAAATATGAAGCATATAAAACATTTTAAATTACCTTCAAAAGAAATAATTTGAAAAAAAACTTGCTGTTGCATTATCTGATTCCAGATAACATTGTTTAATTACTATTATGCCTGTCGCAATTGCATAATGTGTGTTGTATCCATAAGTTATTATTTTGACTGTCAATAAATATTACTTATAATTTTTTATTTATATTGCAATTTATTTGATCATTGTAGTGTGGATACTTTGTTTCTATTCAAAGCATGTATTGCAACATTTCTTAATGTAATTGTAAAATCAGGAAATTTTTTTTGACATCATCAGGGAAATACTAGGGAACTTTTTTTCCAGAATGTTGTTGCTACCCTGTACATGTAATAGAAAAGTTAATAAAAAATCTCTTTTTCAAAATAATTTTCAAATTTAAAGTATTAGTAGGATGTTTGAAAACCTTCTCTAATAAAATTTAAAAAATATATTTTTGTAAAAAAAAGAATAATATAAATTAAACTTTCTGGCATTAAAAACAAACAAACAGATTAAAATTTTGCTTATTTGTTAGAGTGTTAATAATTAGAGGGTTAATGCCTAAAAACGTATCAATGTTGATCTACTTGTTATATTATTTCAAATAGGTAAAATTTTCTAATAATTTTTAGTAAAGATGTTGAATCTGATTTAGATTGGCCCATTTTCAATGTATGGGGCAATGAAAACATTAATCATTTCACTTTCTTTGACAATTGATTTAAAATTAGTGCATAAAACAAACGTGAAATATTTTGCCAAAATGTTTTTAAATAAGATTTTCATCATTCTTTAAAATCGTTTGAACGAACTATATAATTTGCCTACAGAAATAAGCTAAATCTCACCCAAAACCATTCAATCGATCAGAAATGTCATTACTCATGTGTATATTCAAACGAATTGTCAACCTTAATTGCTCAGCAATATTGCTTCTAAAAAAAAAATTAGACAAAACTGAATGCTTGCACAAATTGTTGACAGCAAAACTTAAGCATGCCACATTTCAGTGTTGCATCATCAATTTGGTATCAGATTTGAAACTTAGCTTAATTTTAATATTTTACAATACATATTAATAAATTTGCATACCATTTCTTTAAAATTTATTTTTATTGATATATTTTCTTTAATCATACAAAAATTTCATCTTAGTGCCCAGCCAAATATACGAAGCACTGAAAAAATTTCAATTGATAAAAGCTAAGTAAAATTCGTATATGTAGAATTTTTACTCTTAAACTTTAAAATAATTTATATATGTATACTTCATTATGTATTTAGAAATTAAAAATAAATTATATTAAATATTTATTTTAACAAAATATTTAAAACTGCTTTCCAACAATTACTATAAAATGAAGCAAATAATGTTAGTATCCTAACTTAAGGTTTCATCACTCCTGGCTGTTGGTTAAATCACTATCGATTGCAGAAATTGTGAATTTAAGTATATATTTTTATGACAACAGACCCAGGAGTGATTTTTTTTTCTATGTAACCCCCTCCAAAATTTAAGTAACCCCAAGTTACTGTACCGTTTGTGCATTTCAGATTTTGAAGTCAAACTTGTTTTTGCATTATACTTTGATGGGATATACTTACATTATATGGGTACATTACATGGTACATACTCACATTATATGGGTTTACAGGGCCATTCAGAACAATTATTTAGAAGCATGCGTGGTAGTCAGGAACACTTTAACTAGCAAGAACCATATAGGAACACTATGTTGCATACACAAACCCCAGATGCTACAACCCTACAGAGACACAAGAATACCCAAGACAGGTCACACACATAATAATATTTTATTAGACATCTGGGCACTTCTGAATTGTGCACATGAGCCAATGTTTCTATATGATTCCTGGTTGTCTTTGTGCTCCTGACCTACATGCATATTTTTGAATAGTTCTGTTCTGAAGACTGACTCAGTATCATATTATGTATGTAGGGGACAGACCTTTAATTGTTCAGTTTGCTGCAAGAAATGGCTCTGAGCTAGCTGATGCTGCTGAAATTATTTTTCGGTAATGAATATTTTTTTAATGTTTTATCTATAATAATAAAAGAAAGAGTTTGTATGTGGATCACAAAACACCAACTTCCTTTGTCTATAAAAAGCTAAAAAAAATAATATATAAGTACAATTCGTATTCAAGATTTGCACCTGAGACTCATATTTGTAATATTCCATTTAGTTTTTTAAATTTAACATATTTAGAAGTATTGCATTAAAAGAAACATCTTTAAAAAAATATCGCTATGATTCAGAATGAGGTGTTCTGGCATAGTCTGTAGCACGAAAGACTTTGAGTAGCTCTAGGAAATTTTTACCACACTAAATTATTTTTTTGGGGAGATGTATGTTTAATGGGCTCTCCAGCAATGTGGGGCCATTTAAGTATAAAGGCTATTTGTGTTTGTAGCTCCCCCACACATAGAATAAAAGCTTCTATAATTCAATAATGAGCAGAAACAATTACCATATATATTTGCGTATAAGCCGACTTCCTAATTTTAGGAGGATTTTTTATCCCAAATTAAAAACTTGTGTATAAACTGAATTGTATTTTCATACATGAAAAATCCTGATTAAAATCGGAAAATCATTGAAAAAAAGAGTGAAATTTTAATTCTTAAAATAAATATTTAAGTCGATATCAAAAATTAAACTGGCTTGAGAAACAGCCTTACCCAATGTTTGCGACGATTTATCGTGCCTAACAGTATGCACCACTTGTGATGTTCTTTTGTCTTTCAAACCTTCATTGGACTTCTTAAATTAAATCTCCCTTATTGTCATAATAAAAAATTTTAAACCATATACTTAAATTGCAAAATGTACAGTTTCTAATCCTTAACATTGTTTGTTAAAGATTTAAAAACCGAGAAAACATCAATTATTTTCTGTCGACATTGTTGACTGTTGCTATTACATATGGATGGAAAAAAAATTATCCACCTCCGAAGGAAATACAAGTATATTGTTAATTAAAACAATATTGTGGATGAATGTATACTTTTTATTAAAATATTTAGTTTTAAATTACGAAATAAATTACTTGAAGGTAGAGCTTGAATTTATGAATTAGCAATGTCCTGATTTTACCGCTTCAAAATTAATTGCATCCGAAATTCTAATAAGGCAACCATTAATATCTTTACATAATATTATCAAGGAATAAAATCTGTATTGGTGAAACAAATTTTGTATTATTGCAATCGAGTAAGAAAAATAATGACTTTAAAGTGGTGTTATTCGCTATGCACGATGTCAACTTCTTAGTCTTCCATCCAAAATCCTATTAATGTAACGTATACTAGCTTCATAGGTTCTATAAATCAATGAAACATTTATCAAAATATATACTTTTTATTTAGTTAAATTCATTATTTATGAGTAGTGCAATTTTCCGTTATGATTATGCCATGATGCGCAGAACAATCTTTGTCAGCACACATGGCGCTCAGATTGGGGAAACATGATCGGCCTGGTTACATATTAACTACCTATACACGAGTAGACACATTGGAAAATTTCGAGCCTTCTGATTCGTCGGTTTCACTACGTAGCTATGACGTCACATTATTTTCTCATCCATAATATTTTTATTTGCATTGTTGATGGAAAACTCCTTTATTTACTTTTATTTGTTTGTTTTTACCTGACGTTTTTCGTCCAAATGTCCGTATTTTCGGAAGATAAACTTCCATCCTCATTTTCAATAATCAAATTAATCTTATTTTAAATTTAGATATAATTTTTATTGCGACTAACTACGCCGTGTTGTTCGCGTGTATTCCTATAATCCATCCAACAACCCCGAATTTAATAAGGAAGGCACAAATCTGCTAGTAATTATGGAACTCGGTTTTTATATTTGATTGTTACATGATTGCTTTTTGGTTATTTCTCAACTGAATATATTTGTTATTGAAAGATATATATACAAATATAATTGTAATTTTCAAATGCAAAAAAACTTCATAATTCCAAAATATTATGTGGCGCCATCTGTTAATGTAATGCATAACAATACACATAACGATACATTTGAACATTTTGAAATTCTATTCCTTACTTTAATTTTATACGTAAGAAATTAATCTATATTATTCTAGTATTATTTGTATCTATTTTTATTTGTTCTTGGATGACAAATAAAAATTCCTTTTTAATTGGTTAAATGAATTGATTTTATGATAATAAATCTGTTTGTTTATTGATTGCTAAATAATTAATAAATAAACACAATTGCAATCGAAATGTAAAAGTAAATTCTTAAATACCAAAAATTTTCCATATTTTATAAAGCTACATTTCCCCCCATTTTATATTCACCTTATTAGGCAATTAACTGACAAGCATTAGTGATTCAGATTCAGAGAAAAAGATGGCGAAATAGTGTGACGTCACAGCTACGTAGTGAAACCGACGAATCAGAAGGCTTGAAATTTTCCAATGCGTCTACTCGTGTATAGGTAGTTAATATGCGGCCTGGTTCAACTTGAATCCTCTTGATTTCAGTTCCTTTCATTTTAGGCAAATTATAGTACAAATTTTATGGACCAGCGTATAAGCTGACCCCCTACTTTTTTATGAAAATTTTGACTTAAATTTCCCTCTTGATATGCGAGTATATTAATTCATTGTTTTGTTTATAAAAGAATATGAAATAAATGGAAAATAGAAGGAAATTGGATTGTGTGCTAATTTAATAAAGAAAATATTTATAATTTTTTAAAAAAAATTATTAGTTTCTCTTAAAATATTTTGGGAAAGGTTTCTTGTTTATTCTGAGGATTAATGTTGGACCTTTTCTAAAAATGTGTTTAAAAGATATGAGCCCAATATTTAAAGAATGTTTTAGTAGCTTTTTCTATTTAAGTGTTTTTCTATTGTATACTAATTTTTATTGTACTGTAAGCAGCACAATTCAACATATTAAAGCTGTTAATAATATTTTTCTTTTTTCAGACATTCTGATGGTGTGGACCTAAATTGTGGCTGCCCACAAAGGTTTTTATTTAACTACATTAATTTTTTGTAATTGGAGAAACATGTGTGGAGATTTGTGATGTTTTTTATTACATTTCTTGCGAATTGATTTTATTAAGTATTTTATTTAAGAAACTAATTATTTAATAAGAACTATAAATTGTGCTTTACACTAATTAAAGAATTGAGATTTCCTGTTTGTTAACTAAAAGGGAAGTTATACAACTTACGTGTCTAAAAAGGGGTTAGATATCACGAATAATTGATGTGTTAATTTTTGTAAAAGGATTTTTCAAGTATGAATGTGTATGAGTTGATTAAGGAAGTTATCAGTCGGTTTCTATATCTAAATATTAGAATGTCTCAAATTTGGATTAAATGGGCTTTTTCAAAAAAGTTTGGTCTCGTCCCTAAGAAGTTTATTTTACTCATACTAATAATATTTGAAAAAAAAAAGTTATAATTCATTTGGAAAATATGGTAGATGATCTCCTTTAGCTCTTTAAACACAATATTCAAAGATTTATAGTATGATAAATTTTAATTCTCGGGATCAAGAATTAATGAATATACTAATAGAATATACACAAAAAGTATAACATTATGAATAAAATTTTTTCTAATTGAATTGCATATGAAAATGTCATGTATATCATAATATGTCATGCAGCACAGCGGTTCCCAATTAGCATTAAACCACTGTTCCCTAGCTAAAACTGAAATAAGGCCGGGGACCTCTTTTTCATATATGCTCATGACCCAGGGGTCCCCCGAACCACCGTTTGGGAATCACTGGTGTAGCATATGACTCGCCTGGAATTATTATGTGGTAGTATCAATAAATGATATTCCAAATTAGTAAACTGTTTTGTGAGCATTTTTATTTGAGCATTTTTATTTGATTCTAGCTAATAAGCTTTTTAAGTTTCTGAACATCTTTGAAAAGTTTATTCCTATTATTAAGGGTTTGGTTTGGTTAATTAACATCGCACTACAGCTGCACAGTGGGCTATTGGCGAAGGTTCGAGTTCTATCTCAAAGGAAAGACCCGGGAACACATACACATTCATACAGGCACCTCGTTATTTTTAGAACCATGGTCAGATGACGACCTATTATTAAGGGACCCAACTTTTTTTATTTAAGTTATAATTAAAATCTATCAATTCTGTTGTATTTGCATTATGTAAATTAACAGAATTATGCATAATATTATAAAGTCTTTTGCTTGATTCATTTTTATAAATATATTCATACTATTGAAAAATACTATTAAACCTCAATTATGTCAAAAATGTATTCTAGATGGGCAATTGCTGATGGATATGGAGCATGTTTATTAAATAAGCCAGAGCTTGTAGTGGATATGATAAAACAAGTAAAAAATAGAATCCCATGTTTCAAATATAGTGTATCCTTGAAGATACGGATACATCAGGATATAAGGTATAAAGTTTAAGTTTATAGCTTCTCAAAATCTTCATATAATTCATACAATAATAATATTTCATTTGTTGATCAAATTTTATTTTATAAGAATTAAATTCCTGGTATAATTATCTGTATGGTGCTTTACAAAACATTAAAATTAATAAACTTATTATTTTAAATGTATTTCATTTGTATTACATAAATATTCTTTGAATTTATAAAGAAATTTCTTTAGTGTAAGTTCCTTTAAGATTATTCTGCAGTTTTAAAAATAAGTTACTGTTGGGTCTTGTAACGAAAATGTGCTACCAGCACTTTATCAGACTAGTATTGTTCTTAGTGAAAAGATTATAAACAGAATATAGACCAGTATTTATGAAAAAACCAGAAAAAACAATTTATTCTTCCTAAGAATCTCTCTTACAACTTTTGTCAAACTTAATTCTTAACAATTCTTTTTTATTCACTGTTGCCACTCACTCATTCAAAACTATACACAAATAGTCACAAGGGCATTGTAGATAGCATAGTCCTCACAACACTTAACATACTCCCACCTTAAGTTGTCAGACGACAACTTAACACACAGTTCATATTCAAATTATTGCGTTCACCGACGGTGAGTTGTCAGGAATGTCAAGGTACTTTGACGAAACCTCCAATGGATAAAGTCGCTGAATAGGTCTGACTACCTCTCCACCCGACGTTTTTAGACGTACTACTCTTGTAACTTCATCCTTCCCTGGTAAAATCTCGGTAACAAGTCCCATTGGCCAGTCATTACATTTAACATTATCACTTCCAATCAGCACTATGTCACCTCGTTGAATTTTTCTACTATGTTTCTTATTATCAGTCCTTTGAATCAAAAGTCCTAAATACTCAGATCGGAACCTCTTTCTGATATCTGTTATTAGTTTCTGCCGATATATCAACCTTTTATTTAGATGCTTTTCATCAATCTGATCTAAATCTGGAACACCAGGTTGCCTGAAATCTTGTAAAAAGGAGTTTGGCGACAATGCAATGAGCTCACAGTCACTTTCAGCGACGTTAGTAAGGGGTCTTGAATTAATTAAGAATTCGGTATCGCACAAGACGGTAGTCATTTCTTCATATGAAAGAAAGGCGTTTCCCAAAACTCTCTTTAAAATTTGTTTCATCACGCCAACCAATCTCTCCCAGAATCCTCCATACCACGCTGCTGTTGGCGGGTTAAATAGCCATTGGATTTTCTTAGTTGTACTGTATTTAGCAATTTCATCCCAATCCACAAGCTTCAATTGGTTGGAAGCTCCAACGAAGTTGGTTCCATTGTCACAATAGACAATAGAAGGTCGTCCCCTTCTTGCAATGAAACGACGAAAACTTTGCAGAAATGCTTCGGTGCTTAGAGATGAAACAAGTTCCAAGTGAACTGCTCGGTAAACTGCGCAAGTGTAAATACAAATCCAAGCTTTAGTTCCATCTTTTAAATGGAGGGGTCCAGCCATGTCAAAACCAATTATTTGGAAAATAGCTGCGTCCTTTATTCTGTTTTCAGGGAGAGGAGATATTGGCGCCGTCAAGTTTTGTTTAGCATGTCTTAAACAAACGATACATTTCGATATTACTGATCTGACAGTTTTTCTTGCATTTAATATCCAGTAATGTTCTCGTAATATATTTGTCAACATCTGTGACTTCGCATGAGAATTTTTTAAGTGCTCAGTCATAATCAGTCTTTTAGTCACTTGATGATCAGAAGGCAAAATCATAGGACTACGAAAATCAGCAGAATTTTTCCTATAGGTTAACTTAGTTTTCAGTCTAAGGATTCCATCTTCATCTGTATATGTAGAAAGATTCTTAAGTTTGTTCCTATTATCATCTACAAAATACTCCTCTTGAATAAGTTTGACTATCTGCTTTTCTGCTGCTTCTACTTCTTGATATGATAACTCTTCAGTCAATCGTAAAGATACCTTTTGTCGACAGTTATATATAAATCTCTGTATCCAAGCTACCATTCGCACAATTTTATCGTAATTCGAAAAATAGTAATACCACTGGGATCCAACGTGTCGACATTCACTAATTTTCTTTGTGCTGGTTGTTGCATCAGTTGATGGATTTAAGGCACAAATAACTGCTTTTGTTGCAAGTCCGACCTCCATTTTCTTTCTCTCTTGTGAGATAGCAACGTCATCAGTGACTTGCTCAGTCGCTGGCCAGTTTTCTTCTATTTCTTTGAGCCATTGTGGTCCCTCCCACCATTTATTGTTCAATAACTGACGTGCAGTGCAGCCTCTCGAAGGTAAATCTGCTGGATTGTGACTTCCAGGAACATGCTTCCACGTGGCTGGATCAGTTAACTTCTTAATTTCTTGAACACGGTTATTTACGAATACTTTCCAAGAGTCATTTTGCCGTATCCACGTTAATACTGTAGTTGAGTCAGTCCAGAAATGCTTCTCAATCTTCTCCCATTGGAGACCTTCTAGCACTGAAGTGCATAGCCTAGCTCCCACCGTTGCCGCAAGTAACTCCAATCGTGGAATAGAAATGGGTTTTACAGGTGCAACTCTTGACTTAGCAGCTAACAAATGAACTGTGACCCCTTCCTGGTGTTGAACTCTAACAAACACAGCCGCTGCATAAGCAAGAGCACTGGCATCACAAAATGTGTGTACACTAATACCATCAGTACAGTTGGTATCTTCAGCAAACCAACGTTTGATAGCCACTTGTTGTAAAAAGTGAAGTTCTCCAAACCAATCCGAAAACTCCTTTCTAATATCGGCCTTTACTTCACCGTCCCATGAAGTGCCATCTTTCCACATTTTTTGGAGCAACAATTTTGGTCTTAAAAGCACAGGACACAAGACGCCGACAGGATCAAAAACTTTATGTGTGATAGAAAGGATAAGTCTCTTGGAAACGTTTTCAACTTTGTAATTTTCCAGCCAATCTAAATTTAGACTCAGCATATCAGCTTCACGATTCCACTTCAATCCTAACACTAAAGTAAACTTCTCCGGATCATCATCTCCTGAATATTGCCATCCTCTTAAATTGAACTTCCCTTCCGACATAATATGACGAGCTGCTTCAATGAATGGTGAAATCTCACATTTGAAATCCAGGCTGGTCACGAGATTGTCCACATAGAAGCTTTGAAGGAGCCTACTCACAATGCTCTCATCAAATTTGGAGCTTCTTATATATTTCTGCAAATGATGTTCTAGCACCGCTGCTAGCAGAAATGGACTACTTTTTACTCCAAAGACCACTCTAGCGTGGCGCATAATTTTCAACTCTTCATTTTTCTCTCCAGTCCACCAAAGGAATAGAAGGAAATTTCGTTCTTCAGGTCTAACACTTATTTGAAGAAATGCTTTCTCTATATCGGAAACAATTCCATATTTCCGTTCCCTAAATCTCAACAAAAGGCTAGGAATTAATTCCAGTAAATTCGGGCCAGATTCCAAACACTGATTCAAGGAAGGCGAACCAATTTTCTTAGCTGAAGCGTCAAACACCGGCCGCACCTTCGTAGTACCTTGTTCTTTCACAACAGGCCTATGTGGCAAGTAATGCTCATGATGAGAAACTTCTTGTGGGATTTCCTCGATAATTCCTAATGATTCCCATTCCTTGAAAACCTGGTCATATTTTTCAAACAAGTCCCCTGAATTTAGTAACTTTTTAGTTGCAATATCCAATCTTTTCAGGGCAAGATCCTTGTTGCTTGGTAGAGGTAAATGATCTTCTTTCCACGGCAAAGCTATTTCATAACGTCCTTCTTCATTTAGTTGGACCGTATCTTTAAAGTATTTCTGTGTAAGATAATCCCTCTCCTTTCGTGATTTTGTCTCAGTGGGATCAGTAATACCAAGGACATCCAAGCTAAACAAATCCGATATCTTCGCCTCCTTTACAAACATCGAAATAACTGTCATCGCAGTATCTTCTTTTTCAGCAGGCAATGCTGTTTTTCCCATTAGCGTCCATCCTAAATATGTTTCAGTAGCAACCAGACCTCCACTTAAAACTTTCCTATTTCCCGTAAAAAGTCTACCTGAAACATCGGCCAATCAAAATATCAATGGGGCTATTCTTTTCTGCACAATCATTGAGGAAAATATTCATAGTTTTTAATTCTTTTGTCCAAGGACCCTTTGTCACTGAAGGCACATCATCACAGATATTTTCTTGATCTAAGACGTCAAAATTGCAAAGAAACTTACCGTCCAAAGATCCGAGTTGAATTTTATAAATATTGTGCACTTTCTCGCCAAGTTTCGTTCCCCCGAAAACTGAATGTGAAACTCTTTGTTGTCGTACGGGTAAAATACCTAGTTCCTTAGCTATTTCCTTTTTTACGTATGACTTTTGGGATCCTGAATCGAACAATGCTCTAACATACATAGAAGAGGTTTTCCCAATTACCTTGACTTTCAAAGTTTGTAACAGAACTTTTGGGTTTTCACTGAAACTCGCCAAATTGATCGAATTCTGATCTCCGTTATCTTTCTTTTCTGCGGTAATCGGAGCAGCTCTGTCCACAGTTCTTTCTTCCCTTGCTTTATTTTGATCTATTTCTGGACACATTATTACGCTGTGAGCTTTGGAACAAACGGGACATTTTATAAAACATTTGCATTTGTCAGCTCGGTGATTGGCTTTAAAGCATTTGAAGCAACGACCCTTCTCTTTCAATATGTTTCGCTTATCAGAAACTGACATTTTTTGTGCCTTGAAGCAATTGAAACTGTCATGATTTTTGTTGCAAAAAATGCATAATTTTTCTTCTGGCCTACTTGTACTCACTAAGCTAGCCGCAGACGATGGTCTGTATTGACCATTATTTGGCGCTCTTTTCCTTGAGAAAGCGTCCTCTCTTAATCCAAATCCAGTCATCGCCAAAACGATCCTTTCTTCAGACTCAACTTCGTTTTTGAGGAATTTCAATAAGCTCTCCAGTCTATCTTTTGGATCTCCGCCATGGTCGACATTGGGACTTCTCTGCCAAGCTCTCAAAAAATCTTCCGGCATACATGACTCAACCAACGGATGAAGTAAAGCCGCACTTTTATCTTTTGTAACTCCAAGTGTTTCGAGGGCACGGATTTGAGTCTCTAAGTTATCGTAAAGCACACTCAAATTAGTTGGCGCAGTTTGAGTAGCATTCTTCAACACTAGTTTCAAAAGTTCACGAACGTAGACTTCGATGAGCAAATCTTTCCTGCCAAAACGGGCTTGTAAGCAATCTATTGCCTTGGGATAATTTTCGGAAGTTGGCGGAAAACTTTCAATGGCTTCTCTTGCTCGCGAGCCTTCAACGGTTGCTTGCAGCAAATACTGAAATTTATCAGAATCGTCAATCGTGGTATCCTTGTCTATTTTTTCAAATTGGCTCCAAAAAGGTAGCCACTCTTTAATATCACCATTGAATTTTCTTAATTCTAATTTTGGCAAAGTAAATTTTCTTCTTGCTTCTATATTATCAGGAACAAGATGAGAATCCAACTGACTTTGTTCTTGAACACGAATTCTCGCCAACGCCAATTCATTTTCCATTTTGGCTAATTCAAATTTGTATTTTCTTTCTTGTTCTTGCTCATATCGTTCTGCTTCTTTTTCTTCTTGGATTCTTTGTTCTTCCTTTTCTATTCTTTTTTCTTCTTTCTCTTCTTGTATTCTTTGTTCTTCCTTTTCTATTCTTTTTTCCTCTTTTTCTTTCCTTTCGGAAATGACATTGTGAAGAAGAACTTTAACAAATTCAGGATCTTTATTATATTCGTCACTCTTTAGAATGATATCTTTTAAATCAGTTACCTTGGCATCAGTTGGCACATTCTCTCCAATTTCTTCCGCCACACACTTTAAGTCTTCCTTCTTAAAACCTTTTACTTCTTTAAACATCTTTGAAATCTGGAGTCTTCTTGTTATCAAAGAATCTTTACCACTATTCTTAACCCTAATACTGTCTGTCCCGCCGAGGGTACCATAAAATGTTGGGTCTTGTAACGAAAATGTGCTACCAGCACTTTATCAGACTAGTATTGTTCTTAGTGAAAAGATTATAAACAGAATATAGACCAGTATTTATGAAAAAACCAGAAAAAACAATTTATTCTTCCTAAGAATCTCTCTTACAACTTTTGTCAAACTTAATTCTTAACAATTCTTTTTTATTCACTGTTGCCACTCACTCATTCAAAACTATACACAAATAGTCACAAGGGCATTGTAGATAGCATAGTCCTCACAACACTTAACAGTTACCATTTGCAAAACGTTGTATGATACTTTATAAAACATAATCAAAATAGTAAAATGTTAAGTTTTAAGATTTTATTTGCAATAAGAAAAAAAAAGGTTGTTTAAAATTATATATTTTTCCATTAGGGAAACTGTGGAATTTTGTAAACGAGCTGAAAAAGCTGGAGCTTCATGGATTAGTGTTCATGGGAGAACTAAAGTTCAAAGAAATGAACCTGTTAATTATGATGCAATTAAAATAATTAAAGAAAATTTATCTATACCAGTTGTTGGGAATGGCGATATCTTTCACTTAAGAGATGCTCATGATTTTCAGAAACGTACTGCTATCAATGGTAAGATTCTTTTTTATTATTTCCATTAAAATATTGTTATATATAATAAATGTGGAAGTAAACAATGTTAATCTATAATCATTACTACATATATCAAGGTCTATGTAGTGTCCAGGGGAAGAATGCTAATGATCCATCCAGGATTACCAACTTTGTTTTGTATTTTTGTATCACTCAAGTGATCATGAATGACCAAAAAAAATGCAAAACAAAGTGCTCTCATAGACATATACAGTATTACAATAAACATGCGCAGTAATATATTTTAAAACAAAATTGTGTCTGCTAAAACTGCATATTATGTTATAATATGATATAAAAAATACAAATATATTTTTTTATTACAATTTTTTTTTATAAAATGGAAAACATATTTTTATTAAAAATGTTTTTATAAAATATCAAATAACTGTAAGATTGTAAATTTTATGAACAATCAGTATATTATTTAAAAATAAATGGAGTCTCTTGAATAATATTTAAAGCTATTTATAATGTCAAAGAATCACAGTTAATTTATAAATTGATAATTTTAATTATACATTGGAAAGTTAATGATAATACATATTATTTAAACATAATCAAGCTATTATTCGTGCTATAAACTTGTGCATGCCTGAAATTGTTTTTTTGGTGAGATGTATAATAATGAAATGTTGAAATCCATATTTGTTAGAAATTATATTGCTTATTTTTGTTCAAATTCTTTTTCAAAACAAAATGTTTTAAAACATAGGTTTTGGATTTTTTTAAATATACTAAAAATTATCTAAATTTATATTATATGCCAATATTTTTGAAATATTGAACGATGGATGCTTATCGAATGCCATTGGAAAAATCGTAGCATCAATTATCTCATACATAATATTTTTATGTATTTAAATGTTACCATATTTTCAAAATGAAACAAATTAATATATCCATGTTGTGCAGGTTGTTGAATGTAAGTACATATAAATTAGAGTAACTTTGGAGAAAGTGTTAATCTTATTGCAACATCTTCCTTTTTTATTTTATATTATATTTTACTTCATGGTTATTAAAAATTTTCATTTGTTATTTTAATTATTTATAACAATTATAAAAAAAGCATACAGTTTAATACCTTTTATATATTTTTCCCAATTTCCTTTAACATTCATACTTGCCTTTTTTACATTAAACTAGATTTCTGGTGTTGGTTTTTGTTAGTGTCTGAATAAAATTAAATGGCATGATCTAATTTACACTAGACATTATTAAATTGTTATATATAGTATTTGTATATAGGGTAAACATACCAATTTCCGACCAATTAAGACCAATTTCCTACCAGTACATGACTACTGAACTCACATTAGACTGTAAAAATGATTGAAGGGACTTTTAAAAACATAATGATACATTGTTAGTTTTAAATATTTTTCCAAATGATCGGTAACTGGTACATGGTTGGTAATTGATATGTGGTCATCCTAATAGTGGTTTTGTTTTTATTTTTTAGAGATAGGATGTGTTTGGATTTCACCAACCTTTATTTTTTTTCCAGGGGTCATGTCTGCTAGAGGATTGCTTCAAAATCCTTCACTTTTTACTGGAACTGAAACTACTTCTCCTAATTGTATAAAAGATTGGATTAGTTTAGCTATGTCTCTTGGTAATAGTTTTACAAATATGCATCATCATCTTATGTATATGCTTGAAGGAATTATGCCAAAAAATGAAAGGAAGTTATTTAATTCTTATACATCTCTAACATCTGTTATGGATCATTTGAATGAATGTCTATAATTCTGCAAGTTGTTGAATGTAAGTACATATAAATGTTTGATTAAAATATTTATTTTGAAACTCCATTTAAATTTTTTACTTCGAATTTTCGCCATGGTAATGCTAATATTGACCAGCTGCAATTTTGATTTCAAAGTGGGCGATGTAGTTCCGTTAATGCAGCAACTGTATTACAATTCGTAATATTTTTACAATAACATTTAATATGGTAAAAAAATATTAAAAAATTCTAGTTTATTGATGCTTGTCATCTGCTTTTTTTTTTAAATATGTGCCTGAACATAAGATTTTGACTGTTATATTCAACAAAGTTAGTATCTGATATTAGTATTTTATTCTGTATATCTGAATGTGGCAAGATTTAAATTAGGATTGTCTATTTTATTTATTGTTGTAGTGTATAAAACAATATTATATAGCTTTTTTTAGTGTGCAAAATATGGGTTTCAGAAATGCTTCCAGAAGTTGGATAATTATTGGCAAAGGTGTTATTTTGAAAGGGGATTGATTTTTTCAACAAAAAGAGTATTAAGCCAACTTCCCAAACTTTTAGACCCATCCATGTAGATATATATATATATTGATTGCAGTACATCTCTAACAATATTATCATTATAATATGTATACCATTGATAGCAGTACATCTCTAACAATATTATCATTATAATATGTATACCATTGATAGCAGTACATCTCTAAAAATCATGAGCATCTCTTAAGTAAAATGCATCCCTATTCCCAACAACTGGTACAGAATTTTATTTTAATTGCATCATAATTAACAGGTTCATTACTTTAAAAAATAAATATAAAAAATATTATATTATATTAAATATTTTTTAGCATAAAAATGCTATGTACAAAAAAAGGACAAACTTAAAATTTAGATTGTCAACATAGAAATATTGATATAATTTTTTATATATTACTTATATTATTATTATTTTATATGTAGATATTTATATTATTAAAATATTAAAAGTATCAACTTAGTAATAAGATAAAGCTCACATCTTTCTAATTTGACTGACCTCTAATTGATTTACAGAACAATAAAAATCCTATAACCACGAGAAACCGGGATATGATTTTTAATTGTCTTTTAGAATGCAAGACTTATTTGCAAAAAAGTAGAATTAGTAGGTAGAAGAAACGTTCAACATATCATAAAAAAATGCATACAATTAGTGTGCTTACTCTACATAAGAAACTTCAAAATATCGATTTGAACAGCACCAATTTGGATGTTTTTTGTCACCACCACAAAGAGGTAAGGATTTCTCATAAAGTGTAAAAAAATGTTTGTAGAGTACTATATTAACTGTGTTCTATATTCTATTATTTCATTATTTTTTTATAAATATTTGTACATTTCATAATGTACAGTTTACATATTATTTTCTTACCAAAATTCGATTATGTATATTTTATCAAATGTTAGACTTTAAATTGAATATTCAAGGTATTTTGTGAGTGTTATAATATTAATTTTGTTCGATTACCTGCAAAATGTTTTTTGTTGAAAAGGAAGAAGTGGTCAAAATTGTGTTTGCTTGTGCTAAAAATATATCTTGACTTGTCCCTAAATATAAATACTTCAACTCCTTGGCCTCACCAAAGCCGACAGTCTAACATTAGAGTGGGTCAAACTTTGTAATGGTTGTAGCCAATAATTGAAAATAGACAGTGTAGTTAATATACAATTCCCAGTAAAAAAAGAAATACAGAGGAAGTGAGACTTTGTAGTTTATTCTCTCGAAACTGGAGGGGTATAAAAAATGCTGATACAATTTTGATTCTTTGAAAAGCAAACTAGTTTTTAATGAAATAAATTCATTAATATTAGAGTAAAAAACTATATTTATTAAAAATAAAAGTTAGGGATAGCTGAGCCCTTAAAAATGTCTGATGAGCTGGAGCTCTCATTTTCTACGTCCCTGTTTTGATTTTAAAAATATGTAAATATTGTTTAATACTATGCATTAGATATATAAAATGTAAAAAAAATTGTAGAATGTTTTAGAAATCTACGCTGAATTATTCTTGTTTGGCAATTACAAAACTTTCAAGTTTGTAGCTGTAGTATATTGTCATGTTTGACATAGTGAAGAATCATCACTGAATTGGTGCCATAGATATAGAAACCAGTTCCCTTCTGCTCACTAACAGGATAGAACAGTCCAATGAGAAAAGAGATGAAAAATTACTCCAAAACTGCAGGATAGAGGATGCCATTGACATGTAAGAAGGTTTCTCTTTCTACCTTTTTCACTTCCTACTTTACTATAGACACATGCTTTTTAAACTGCTCTTCGAGACTTTTGGACCATTTTTCCAAGATGCTGACCTTATGCATGGCTTACAACTGCAATAACACAGCAAAAAAGGACACAATATATTTGCTTACATGTAAGAACATTTTATTTATTTTTAATATTTAGTTTTTATTTTGTTTGTCTGGGTGGAGGGACAAAAATCTAATGTCATATTAAATAAAAAAAATTCTAATAATTGCTGTGTTTGAATTTTTTTTTAACTTACAAATAAGCTTTTACCACTTTGTAGTGCAATGAATTAAAAAATTGTTCCTAGGTGTCCACCTCTCCCCTACTAAGATGCTTCACATTATATTCAATAAATAACTATATATATATATATATTATATTATATATTAAATAGAATATAATTTAATGGAAAGTAATAAATAAACAACATTTGCTTGATTAATCAGAATAAAATTAATAATACAAATTGAAATAAACCAAAAAGAAGGGAAAATTTGGTGCCTATTAAATATCGCAAACTTTGTTCAGAGCATTTCCTTGAAAATAGTTTCTTTGATGGTTTTAATATTCCAGAAAATTGAATCTGATGCTGTACCCTCGAAAACATCTTTTGATGGTTTATATTTACTAGCAATCGTTTACATTTAAAAATATTTTTTTAATTAATGGTATATTAAAAAAAAAATCATGTATTTTAATGCAAGTTTTGATAATCAGAAAACATAAAGTAGTGTCATGCCAAAATAAATAAAAATTACAAATTCGGCATAATTCAGATAAATGGATGCATGTATTTGAAAAACTTTTTATTTTATAGTTTAAAAAATATAACTATAATTTGTCTTGCAACTCTTTTATGTTTCTTATTCCTGGTATTTAACACAATTGAAATACTTATTTTGCGTAATGAATATTCTTTCTTGATTCCTCCTTTATATCAGTATTGTATTTGCTTTTTCAGAAAAATGGAATTCGTAAGGAGCTGATATCATTGCATGGACATCAACACTTCAAATTTTCCTTCTATATCGACAGAATTAATAACAGGCTCTCATTTGTTGCTAGAAAATAGTTATATTCAAGAAAGCTCTAGAAAATTGAACAGAAGCTACTGGAGTAAATAGACATTAGAATGTAGGATAATAAATTTAAATAGAAAGTCGCTGTTAGAAAAAACCAAAGAAGACAAACAAAAATAATATATTTGAAAAATGTCTTGCAAAAATTGAATAACAAAACCTTTATAAAGCTCAACAACAAAAATCTTTGGAAGAAAGTTTCACAGGTTTTCCTTTGGAGCTCTTTAAAAGATTTCTTAATGAAAAATACTATTCAGAATTAAAATCCCTCGCATTAAAGTTAAATTTTTAATCTGAAACGGCCTATGAGTATGTAAGAAATTCTTTGAAACTAGCATAACCCTATCCCATAACAATTCGAAAGTAGTCTCAATCTGTGGACGTTAATCCAGGATGTATAAAAAATGCTCTTCTAAGTATCAAATGTAAGGTTGAAAACAGTTCGAACCCAATATACCTTTCTTTGATGTTTGACGAGATGGTTATTAGGCGACACATTGATTGGACTGGTCAAGAATTTTTGGAATGCATTTTATTAGTGAGGAAAAATTCCATATTATACCAAATGAGGATATGAAAGTTTTAGTTTTATGGTAGTTGGAATCAACCCTTCTTTGTCCATACATATTGGATATTATCAGTCGGATGGGTGCTCTGCAGAAGAAAAGACACCTCTTTTGGAGAACAACTCGAAGACATAGGATCTCACATTATTTCTGTTACTTTTGGTGGAACTAGCACTAACATATATGTGGCTGTAAAGATGGAAGCAGTATTAAAGGTTGAAATCATGAAAACATAATTTGAAAACCTTTTCTTTTTACAAAAATTCAGATTTGTTCCTACTTGATATTTGAGATATGATTAAACTTATTCGGAAGCTATTTGCAATTTGAGTCTACCCATTTGAATTGATGCAGTGTAGCATTAAGGAAGGTGGATTTGGCCTTAAGGCAGTCTATAAGTGAGAATTTATTCAAGATTTAAGGCGAGGAATTTATCTTTTAGCATAGTTGTTTTGATTCCATGTTTGTTTTTGAGATATGTCTCTTTTGATTTGTTTGATGATATATTCTGGGAAAATAAGATTGGGATGATGTATTTTGAAATCACGTTGCTGGCTGCTAAATCTGTGTATTGCTTTTTTTGGATACCAATATGGGCGGGTATTCATAATTCATAAGTGTCTACTTTTAATAAAAGCTCCTGAATGGAGTTAACCAGGAGGAGCTTGATTTTGGGAGATTGGATTTGCTGTCTGTTAAGAAAATTATTTTTGTAGATTTTTTTCCTCAAAGTGTCTTAATGGAGGTTGATCGCTTGAGTTTCACTGATGGAAATAGAATCAAGATTTTGTATTATTTCTGATATTTTTTTTTCTGGCAATCAACAGCCGCAATGGTGGTTTTGAACACATCCTTAGATAGTATCAAAAAATTATCCCAGTGGTCTTTTTATGTGATTCAAATAGTGTATACATAGTGCTTAGTGGCAATCCAGGACATTAAAGATGAGGTTGTCAACATGGAAAGTGATATTTGGGGTTTGTGGTTAAGTTGATGTTCTTGCTTTCATTTCTGTGGTTACCGGAGATTAAAAGCAGTCTTTTGGGGAGAGATTTCTGACTAGTGACTGAGAAAATGATGTTGCTAATCTTTTCAAAGTTAATGATGAAAGAGGAAGTTTCCCTAAGGCAAAACTTCTGATGCAGAATATCAGTGAGAAGGTTTGTCTAGCTAAAAGAGATGATGACATAGCTTCCATCAATAGTATTGGTATTCATTTGAGTAGCCCTATTTCGACTTGCAGAGGTGCGTGATACAAGGCTTCTACAGGTTTTTCTGTTGTGTTGCTGAAAACCATGCAAGGCACTCGGAAGTCAAGAATATTTCTTATAGTGCTATTTTAATCAAATGGTGGGAGAGGGCCCCCAACACATTCCAAAAACTATTTTTAGGATATTGGTTCTGTTAAAGGCTTTTTTTGTTGAGAATTTGGAAATGAATCTTAAAAGATATATTATTTGTAAGGTGAATGCCAAGAAATTTGACTGAGTTGACTAAGAGATATAGTTGTCATACATCAGGATGAAGTTTGGTTTAATACGTCTTCATAAAAAGGTGATAATTTCACTTTTATCTGGAGATATAACCATCCTCTACTCGCTTCACCAACGGTGAATGAAATGGAGAGCTACTTGGTATTTCATATGTATAATATCCCAATTGTTTTCTTGGCAGTACAGAAAGATGTCATCTGTGAAGGTAAAGCATGTTACTCCAAAAGGAAATTTTCAGAAAATATCAGAGATATAGATAAGGAAAATTGGTTGGTGATAAAACGCTCCCCTACAGGGAACACCTCTGTAGCTCGTTATGGGGGTTGAGAAGGTTCCATTCCATTTGACTTCGACTTTACTTCCAAAGAGGAAATCTTTTATCAAAGGGCTGTTCGACCACATGCTCGGAACTACGTGAGTTTTATGATAAGACCGTTTATCCATATGTGATCGTATCGCACACGTATTTCAGGTCGAAAACGATCGCTGTTATAAAGTCCTTTTTTAGTATTGCTTGGTGGATATCGTTCATGAGGATTGATTGCGAGGTAGACTCCCCGAAAACGGAGAAAACCCGCTTGGCTTAATCGAATTATAGGGATTGTTAGGATGATGAGGGTAATGCATTGCAAGATCATACATTCTAATATTTTAACACTGGAGTAAGCGCGATGGGTTTATAAGCAGTAGGATATTCGTGTGGTTTGTTTTTCTTATGGATCGGAATCATAATTGATTGTTTTAATATTTTGGGTACGCTACCGGCTGTCTTGTTGCTACTGGCTTTGTTGACACCCTTACCTTGTGTTTTGACCTGCAACAGGTGCAGCCTTTCCCCCAAACTTCAATACAACAAGTATACTGTTTTTACGCCTTTTGTGTTGCGGATCAAAAGTCTCGGGAGCCGTTCGTTCTTCTACACTTGGACAGAGGAATAGCCTGGAAGATGGTCACTGGAAGTTTCCTCTTCTTTGATAGATTTTTTCAAAAAGAACATAATACAACAGAATAAGCAACATGTTCGTCTTTTCTGCGACGGATGTGGAAGGCAGAATAAAAATGACATTGTCCTTCACGCCCTAATGGATTTTTTGGAAGAGTTGAGAGAAAACTAAAGAAAAGGAGTACTATTTACTTAAAACTAGAGTACCTACACATATACAGGAGGTTTTGCACATCGAGAGATCTCGGAAAAGATTAGTTAAGGAAGGACGCTAAATTGTCAAAAATTGCCCAATATCATGAACCTCAAGAGAAAAATAATTTCCATAGTAAAAAAAAAATTTCGTCGTGCAAGTTGTTGATCAGCTATGTCATGAATGAAAGAATACAAAGCCCCGTTAACACTACTAAAGAAAGGAATACTTCACAAGGAGCTGATCGTTTTGATGTTGAAGCAATACAATCAGAGTATTTAATTTTTATTCCAAAATAAAGGACGTGGATTCATTTCTTAAACAAGTGTTTGTAGATGAATGAAAAGACTTTAAACCTTCCAGAAAAGAAATTGGTACTCCACACTTATTAATACACCTGAAAATATGGATTATGAACCAGATGATGACGAAAAATGTGACGTCTTGACGATGACTGCGGTCAACACATGTAGTATCGATTATTTGTTTATCAGCGTTTTATGTGAAAGTATACTTTACCAATATTTATTGTCTGAAATAATACTGTAGTATGAGTATTTTGTACTAATTTATAATAAGAAATTTTATTGTAAAGGATTTTTTTTGTTTATTAGTTAAGCGTTGTTTATATCACCTATTTGAATTAAATACGCGCTGAGAATTTCTACCACGTGGTATGAATTATCGAATCACCCATTAGCTACCGCGCGTTTTCCCCTTTCATGTAGAATGGGTCTTAATAAAATAATTTCGATGTTTTGCTTATGATTTCTTTAATTGATATTTTGGATGAATGGATTTATTATAATATCAAGCAGAAACAAACAAGTCTTAATTTTAAAATGTTCAATAGCAACACCTACTGTTGATAACGTAGAAATATTCTTCACCCCCAAAATAATCTAGATATAAATGTTCGTTGATTGCCTACATTATATGCGGAGAAAATAAATCATATGTATCGCTCGTATTTGAGGGGTATATTATATATCAAAGTATAGTATAAAATTCTAATAGCTGACTACCAACGATCCTCTGTCATAACACAACAAGCAGAGAGTTTGAAGAAGTAAAGAAAAACGTAGACGTCATAATGCAAAGAAGATACCATTTTAATTAATGGTCGATAAATCAAAATTACATTAACGAAAAATAGAACTTTTAATTTTCAGTTTGAGCTTTGCTCTCGATAAGGAGATTCCTCCATTTCCTCATATTTTTTTTCAGAAGATACTTTTTGAATGAGAAATTTTTATTAAGAAAAGAAGTATCATTTTGTTCGTAGAATTCCAGATATGATAAAACGGAATTCACTTTGATGTTCCGCAGCCAAATTTCTCTCTCGCCGTATTCACTGACGTAAATCTGGACATTTTGAAGCTTGAAATCAAGACTTTCCGGACATATGATAATCCTACCTATAGGCCGATTTGTCTTAAAGCGTGATTATTTTAAATGTTCAAATAGCACTAATTAAATTTGAATGGGAGTCTTCCACGCTTATAAGTAAATGTATAAAATATTCATGACGTTTCGTGCCGAAATATCAACAAAAGGAATCAAAACCTGCACTGTAAAAAAATCTACTTAAAAATGAGCAGTACATGAACATACTTGTTTTTCTTTGAGTACAATTGCATCGTAAATCAGCGACGGCGTACTCAAATTTAAGTAATCGTACTTTCTCAAACGAAGCAATGTGATTTAATATTGCTAATCTCAGCTGTCTAGCTATCTGAACAAAGCGACCTGACAAACTTAAAACAGTTGTTCTGAAGATGGTTTTCCACATTATTTGATGTCGATTGCTTAAATGGGAACTGAGTTATTACGATTGAATTATCTTACTCCCCATTATTTTGCCACACCTTTTCAACATTTCTTCTGTTTATAACTTCTTCACGTCGCCCTGGTAGTACAACAGATAAGATACCACTCGCCACTGGTAGATACTGGATAGTGGTGCCGGAGGATCTGGGTTCGATTCCCGGTAAGTCTTGGTTTTAATTGTAGATATTTATTGAAATTGATTTATGAGGATGGCCTATGTAGGCAAGCAACTGCTCTTTTTATTCATTTTTGAGAACATGTCTTTTTCAAAAATGAAATTTATGTATTCGAAGCCATATGAAAAGCATCGAATGTACTAAAAAATTAGTATATTTTACTTATTTTTGAGTTCCTAGTTGTGGCGAAGGGTCCGGTCATCGGTAGATTCAGCGATGACCACGGAAAAATAAAACAAAGAGGAAAAAAATACAATTAAAATCTTTTTTATATATTTTAAGGGGGAAATGTCCGCATTTTTTATAATTGCCCCCTCTTTGCAGACACGCGACTTTTTTCGCGAATTAGCGGAAATCAATGAATTTTATTTTATTAAATGAGTAAATTAAGTAATATATATATCATAATTTAAAAGTAGTAGTATTAATTTATATATGTAGTTTTTTAAAAGTTTTACAAACAAAAATGCAAGTGATTTTCTTTAAAAAAAAGATGGGGGGGGGGGGTTAGCTCGGAGCGATGATTATGACAAAAAGTCACGCCTCGCCACTGGTACCTAGTTTTAACAGTGTAGCACCTACCAAAGGAATCGAACCTGAGGCGTTTGCACGCTACGATGATACTCTAACCGTCGGGCTTAAAGCAATCGTTTGACCTCGATCAAAAGTATCGAGTATTTTAAGGGACCACCACTGTATCCTCCTCTCTCAGTAAGTCAAACGAAGAAATAAATGGATAGTACCAGTACCACACACGTGTATGAAGAGAAGCATTGTGATAGTGTAAGCTGTGTTCATGCCGTGTTACCAATGTAACACACTGTGTTCAGAAAAGGCCCGAAATCGAACTCGTTGTGCATGCTTCGTTGATACTTTAACTGCCGAGCTAAACTAATTGCTTGAGTCTGATTGAAAGTATCGGATAATTTAACCACAAAGTAGTTATCTGTTTTAATTCTCTATGCACTAAAGATAGAAAAATGATGACAATTGTACTAAATAGGGTTAGAAACGATCAAATATGTTTTTAAAAATCAAATAACGGTTTTTACAAAACTCTATTCGGTCATTTTAGTTAGAAGATTTGGATTTAAAAAATAGTCCGTAATCACATTTCAAAAAGTTCCTTAACTTTATTTTCATGTTTGTTAAAATTAGAATGTATATTTAAAATATGTTATTTACACATCTCTTATAATTTCTTTCATGCCTTTATTTTCATGCTTGATAAAATTAGAATGTATATTTAAAATATGTTATTTACACATCTCTTATAATTTCTTTATTATTTAAATATTCATAAAAAAAATTTTGATTAGGGTTTTAATCTTAAAGATTTCTTGACTACATTACTTAACATAAATTGACAATGATTAAAACAGAAATTACCTAGAAATGGGAATAATCATTAATTTTGTAGTTAAAATAACTACTTTACACTTTCAGAAGATTTTTTTTTATTGAAGTTTAAATTAACTGCAAAATTGTGACTGTTTAAAATTGATATATCTATATAAAAAATGTATCAAATGATATCTTACCAAAGAAATTGTCAAATTATGAATTGTTTCGTGAAGATTTTTATACCAAATAGAATTTTGTAAAAAATGTAACTCTAAAAGTACATAAAACGTAATATAAAATATTTAAAAAAAATAGTTCATGAAAAATTAAATACATATGTACAATCAATTGCTATAATTTTATTCAGAAATATCTTTTAAAAAAATCTCTTCGGGTCTTGTCGGACCCTTCCCCCTCCCCTTAATTTTTCCTAAGAACTTTCTTATTATTAACCTAAATATTCAATTAAATTCCTGTTTTATAGATCATTCGCAAGTAAATACTATTTTTTTAATTTTAAAACCAGTTGATATTTTTATTTCAAACTCCATTTATTATCTTTTATTTTTTTTTAAATAAATCTATTTGCTTTGTTGCTTGCTCTAAATATTCAAATCGAAAACTTAAACAGCGGTAGAAATATTTGTTGTCCAAACCTCTTAATAGGTATGCCGTGATATAATCAAAACAGCGATAAGGTAAACGACCAAAAAACATTCTGGTTTTTCCTCTTTCCTCGCATACAATAACTAAACCTCCAGTTTAAAAGTTTATAACCAACAAAACTGAGGTTTATATCATTCACTTAAAGTTTCGTCATCGTTACAGTCACAATTGACGTACTAAAAGATCGACGTAAACTCCTGTTTTTATGGTAATTTTTATTTAAAGAACAAGTAAGACTAGAGTCAGACGCGGATTCTTTTCGACCAGGTGCTAGTTGATTGACCTACTTCCCCAAAGTAGTCATACACGTCCGCAAATTCAGATTTTCCTGCTGTTATTCGATATTGTTTCTTAAATGTAGTTACGCGATCAGCTGTATGCTTCCCTGACTGTCAGATAAAGCTTATACGTAACGGTTTAGGACACTTAATTCCAAAGGTGATTGTTTGTATTCAAGGTTCCTAACTCAAGTTCAAGGTCACATTATTTAATGATCATGCTTCGTGCGGTGAACTTTGTACGGCGGTTTTCAACTACTCAGGTAAGCATGCACGTGATTTGTATTGCCGCAAGTGTGATGCTTGTCAAGTTGATCTGTGTTTTGTTTATGTCGTGTCGTGTCATTTAATTTTCGTATTCCGTACAAGAGCGTATACGTATGGGAATGGCGTTTTTGTAATTTAAACGGACATTAAAAATAATTTATATGCATAGAAGATTTGGTATTAGTAAACACTTTAATGGAAAGAGAAGTGTCTAGGAATTGTTTTCAATGCTATTTTTTTTTTTGGTAGTACCTTCGTTTTATTTGAAAATGTTTAGTCTAAAATCTAGGAATTGCTTTCAAAGCTTATTTTCAATTTTTTTTTGGTTGTACCTTCGTTTTATTTTAAAATGTTTAGTCTCTAAAATCTAAGAATTGTTTTCAAAGCTTATTTTTAATTTGTTTTTGGTAGTACCTTCGTTTTATTTGAAAATGTTTAGTCTCTAAAATCTAGGAATTGCTATCAAAGCTTATTTGTAATTTTTTTTTTTTTGGTATTACCATCATTTTATTTGAAAATGTTTAGTCTCTAAAATCTAGAAATTGCTTTCAAAGTTATTTAATTTTTTTTTGGTAGTACCTATTTTACGTTTTATTTGAAAATGTTTAGTCTCTAAAAAACAAGAAATTGCTTTCAAAGTTATTTAATTTTTTTTTGGTAGTACCTTCGTTTTATTTGAAAATGTTAGTCTCTAAAATATAGGAATTGCTTTCAAAGTTTTTTTTTTGGTAGTACCTTCGTTTTATTTGAAAATGTTTAGTGTCTAAAGTATAACTATTTAGTCTCTAACTTCCTTAGGATAGGATAGGGCATATTCTAAGCAAAATTTACGACTGCCCAAGTCGCTTCGAAAATTTAATACTGTCTAACTGTCTACTAGGTGCTGTTTCCAGAACTACTAGTTTTTATTTGTGCGACAAAACTAAAAGAATTATTTGATGTTTACGATTTCGGTTTTGTTTGAAATAAACACTGCGTAACATTGCATTCGTCTTTGCTGTTTTTTCAGCTGTTGAGACTTACGTCAAAAATACAATTACATTTCTATTTTATATACACCTATTTATAGGTTCACAGCACTAAACCAGCACTTTATTCTACACCTACATTCTTTCAAATGTTGTTTGGCATATTATTAGTCACAAAAAAAAATACATTACTATTTGTTTTTTGATTAGTTCTAAACTTCAAACCTCATTTGCATGAACCCTGGACTTTACCTGGTAAAATACTGGATCTGAAAACTAGCCAATAATTATGGTTAATTAGATGAAAACGTAAATGGTCCACTTTTCAATTAAGGCAACTGTCATAAAACTCACCAGTTTATAGTCTGAGACCGATCTACATGTTAGGGAATGCAAGGTACCAGTTTTTATAAACTTATCTTTTAATAGCACCGAATATCGTTCATATATTTTTCAACGGTATTGTAAATACTTCGAACATCTATTGTTTTCCTAACCTAAAGTCTTATTGATAGCTAAAAAGAATCAAATATTCATGTTCTCTAGTTTTTAAATATAATTTTGTTTAATATCTTAATTTATATTGAATAGTTTTTTTGTGTTATATAGTTATGGAATTTTATATTCCACAAAAAATATTTTCATAAATCGAAATAACAGATTAGTTAAAGTTTCATCTGGTTTTAGTATTTTATACGACGCGTTATGTTTTATTTATTCAATTCTGTTCTTTATACTTAGTTATTCCGAACACTTTCTTTGCACACAAAAAAAATAAGCTAGCCTTAAAGCCATATTTCGTCATATAATAAGATCAGATCAAAAACACTTAATAAAAAAAAATGAATATCAGAGAGAAAATATCTAACAATTGCAAAAAGAAAGACATTAGATTCCATTAAACTTATCGAAATTTAAAGGCATGTACAATAAATTTATGAAAATTTTAGGTTTACTGAATTTTTTTTCAATTTAACACAAAATTGATTTAATGGCCAAATAATTAAGGCGATTAATTACAAAAAAAAAATTATGGATAAAATTAAACAATGGTTCCCGGAACTCTATACCATATTCTGTTTTTGTACTCTAAAAATAAACCCTTTAAAATCGAGTCCCAGTTTATTTGGTTCACCTGGATTCAATTTTATGCTAGTCTACTTAAAATCACATAGTTTAAGTTGTTTAAAGAATTAAGACTTTATACATTAGGGAGCTTTCATTTATTAGTCCCGTATTTTTCATCCTTTTATTCACCCCCGCTTTCCACATTACTCACTGTCACGTTACCCTACCCCTTTGTCACATCACGATAATTTTTTTGTAGTTAAAAAACAGTCTTCAAAACTTCCATTCTGTGTATTTTACCAAACATTCCATTAGAAAGATACTGATTTTTATAAAAATTTTGTGAAAGAAATTTTGTATTTTATTTTCTGTAAAGTTTTGTTACGTCACGTAACTACTAAGACCCTGTTGCCACCGTCACGCATGGTAGACCCTCTTCCAAAAATGTGTGACGTACTAAATGGACGACCCCTTACATATACAGTGCTATAGATACATTGTCCATTCTTGGTTTTTTCGAAGCAATGTTAAGATAAAGCCATTTTTATTTAATCTCTGTTTGATATATTCCATTGAAATATATTTGAATGTTATTTTGAACATTAATAACTGAGATAAAAATGCTTAACCTGACAATAATATCGCCCGACAACACTAAATTTTCATTAAGATGAGCGAATATAAACACATTTTCCCAGCGTAAATTGGAAACTCTGTCAAGGAAAAAGTTGTATCTTAGACTTGATACCAACTTGTTAACAGTTTTGATGTAATATGTTGACTCAAGTGAGTCAATTTTATTTTTATACTTTCTGAGTGCCGATGACTTTTTATCTACCATAGATAATACAACACATAATGTAACATCACAACGCATAATCTATAATGAGATAGTGAAAGTGTATTATCGTCACGTGGTCACGTAATTCTGCAAGCTTTCATTTTTTTTATTTGTCAAAGTACAAATATGATTGACTAGCATTTTCGCAGCAGAGCTTCTGGGGAGTCATTTCCTTTTCAGCGCATCTCTCAAATCTCTAATCAGCTTAATTATTATCTAAATACGGTTAGTCATTTTCTTTTTTGTTATTAATAATTTTAAAGATAATAAATAAAATATTAAATTGAAATTAGTTTTTATATTTCGTACTAAAGTAATGGATTGCTCTAATTTGTATTCTGAATTCATACTTTGAATTTCGTATAAATATTTATTTATGGAAGCTGGTTACGTTAAAACTTACACAATAACTTACATTTTTACGCCGGTTGTGACAATTTGTGTGTGTGTGTGTATCATTGGCAAACCAACGGTCAAACATATATTCTTTTTTTAGACTTCTAAAAAATCCGAACATTTTTCCTAATGTAGAAATACCCAAAGGGGCTTTCCACGATACTTGTCCCCTCCGCAACTTTTTATTATTATTTTATAATACGTTAATTACCGTAAAATAACCCCAATTTTTCTAGCAGGTTTTAGTTAGTTTTTTAATTAATTAATTTGGGTTTATTTTACGTTAAGTAACATAATAAAATAATAACAAAAAATTGCAGAAGGGACAAATACCGTGGAATGGCCACAAAGTATTTATTTTGCACATATATGAAACTTGAACTGTGTTATAATATATAGAGTTCAGTTTCAAAACGTCTTTTGTTCACTTTTCCAAATTTATAACAAATGACGATAAACGAACCAATATTTGTATGCGGCATGCGAAGATTTCAATGTGCAAATCTTCATCTTATGTTTAAGGTCATTTTTTAAAAAAAATTATAGTGTTTTTCAATGCAATAACAAAAATACAGTTCAGTGATACCGATATCTCTATATCGAAATACTACACTATTTATAAGATTTTTTTTTTAAAAATAAAGATCTGCATTGTGAACTAATACTTAAAACATTAACTTTTTTTAATTTAAAGTTTTAAAAGTTAAAGTTTAAAAATATAATTTTTCTACAACAGTCCATCGCATTCGGTATAGTAATGGGCTAAGTTATTTGTTGGCTTGGCCCTTCATCTTACGCAAATTTTGGTACCTCCGGATATTTTCGTGGCGCCATCTAGGGGAAGAAATTAAACTAACAAGTATAAGTGATATTGGACCAGTCGGAATGATAAGCCTATGAAAGTTAAATAATTTCATAATAATTTTTCTTTTGTTGTAAATATTGAACTATATTAATAATATTTTCATTATATTCTTTAAGGTAAAATTATATGATATGAAGATAGCAATTATTGGCCAAAGCATATTTGCTAGTAGTGTATATAAGCTATTAAAACAAGATGGACACAAGATTGTTGGAGTTTTTACTGTTCCAGACAAAGGGAAAAGAGAAGATCCTCTGGGTAATATACATTACTATGTTTCTTTTTGTGTTGATCTGGAATTGACTTAAGTTTTAGTATTCATTTGTGAATTTTTTTTTAAACGTATGTAAGGTATAGCAAGATTTATTTTAATATTTTTATTATTTATTTTAAATAAGTAACACTAGTTGGCTAATAGTATTACAATAATTAAGTAGCTTGCTTATTAATTTTTTTAACTATATATCACAGCTTTAATTAGTAATTACAATTACATTTTAGTTATATTGTCAAATATATTTCAAATCTTTTTGTTATATTCAATGAAAACTCTACAACGAGACTATAACTAAAAAAGCTACTGAACGAACTTGGTACATAGATAAAACTAAAAATAGCTTGCTGCTGTAAATTATCAGAATTTGTTAACATTACTTATTAATTAATAACATAAAATATTGAAACATAATGTGTTGAATACATATGAGATAAATTTTGAGCAAATTTTTTAGAGTGATATGATGGGACATATGTTTGACTAAATTATGTAGAAGACTGCTATAATTTGTGTTTTGAGTATAATCAATTTTAATCTTAAATTATATTTTAAAAGCATGTTAAAGAATATTTAAAAATATTTTTAAACATAGTGTTTCAAAGTAATTCAGTATACTTTATTGGTGGCTAAAACCTAATAGACAAATCAATAGCTTTTAAAAAATATATAAATTAGTTCACTAAAAAAACTTACTAAATTGCACATATATTTAAAGACATCAAATATTGGACACATTTTTGTGAAAATGACCAGAATAAAATGTTTTATTGTTTCTTACTGGCATATAGGTAGTTTTTAGTAAGTAGAATAGATTAAATAAAGTTTGAGGAAAGGAGAAATCATGAAGTGTTCGTTAATAAATTATCTTATCATTTGAAAATGTGTTTCTTTTTTACAGCTACCGTTGCTCGAGAAGATGGTGTATCCGTGTTTAAAATACCAAGGTGGCGAGTAAAAGGACAGCCTATAAATGAAGTGATAGATCAATACAAATCAGTAGAAGCAGATCTGAATGTTTTACCTTTCTGTACACAGTTTATTCCAATGGAAGTAATTAATCATCCTCAACACCAATCAATATGCTATCATCCATCCCTCCTACCAGTGCATAGAGGAGTTTCATCCATCAATTGGTATATTATTTTATTTTAGCTCATGTTTCTCTTTTAAATTTAAGATTTTATTTGATCAATAAGTATTAAATTGTAAAAGCCAAGCAAAAGTAGTGGTAGCATTTATATGATTCCCCTCTTCCATTTTTTTAGATATAGTACAAATAAAATGCGTAGATATTTAGTAATTTATGTAATATAGCCATGTATCTTTTAACTCTTATTCTCTGATCCATTCCTAAATTTCTGGTCTTGTTCCTATAATATCTCCCAAATTATTATTAAGTTTTAACTGAGATTCGATTCCAAGCAAATCACATTGTATTTTTTTCTTTCTGAGCTATGTTTTCAATCCTATTCATATCCTTATATGGTCACCTGTATGCATAGGAATCTAACTTTGTTGTCGCATTGGCAATGACCTCTCTTGAGTAATCCTGAAACTCAGCACATTCCTAACCCAACCACCAAAAATGTAACAAATGTCTCTCCATCTTCAGTTTTTATACGACTTTATTCCATTTTACTGTAATAGAATAAACTTATAGGAAAAACGACAATTGATTCATAAATTTTACTCAATTATCCATGAAATTTTACCAAGAACTTCTAAACCATAAATAACATATATATTGTTTATTCCTCTCTCATTAGTATCTAAATGCTGCCCTCATTTATTGTTGCAGTTAATATATGTAACAGCATACAATTAAATTTTTTATGTATGATATAATTTACTATGTGGATTTAATAAGTTTAAAAAACTTTAAAAAAATCTTTTGCTGTAAAGTTTTCTCTTATTGACAATTTCTAATAGAATTTTGATTTATACAAAGTTTAAATACTAATTCTGTTATATATATTTTAGTTTACTACAATCTTCATATTAGATGGGTGGAGGGAATTAATTCTTCTTGCTAAAATTTATGAACTTACAATTAACATTAAAAAAAAAAATATGTTATGTATATAAGCGCAATGATCTAAAAGTCTTATTTTGTTTTTATATATATAATTTTAGTAGCATTCAAAAATCTTTAGCTTTATTCAACCAATCTAACAATATTAGTTAAATTGTACTGTCCATCCAGTGATTGATTATACCAGTTGATGAAAATTTAACTTTTCTTATTTAAGTTGTTTAAATTTACCTGCTGATAGTATACAAATTTTACAGGACTTTAATAAAAGGAGATAAAAGAGCTGGGTTTTCGATATTTTGGGCTGATGATGGCTTAGATACTGGTCCACTGCTTCTACAAAAAGAATGTGATGTTGATCCTAATGACACAGTTGATAGTTTATATAATAGATTTATGTATCCTGAGGGAATTAAAGCAATGGTGAGAATCGTTTTAATATTTTATTTGTTTTTAAATTCATTTTACTAATAATAGTATTTTCTACAGTTTCGCAGAAGTAAAATAAAATATGTTTTATATACATTAAGAATTAAATTGAAAATGCATATTTAAGTAAAGTAAATTGCACTGAAATTTATTATCCCTAACAATTGATTACCCTTTGTTTGATGATGCTATGTTTGGATTTTGCAAGTATATTGTCTTATTATTCCATATAAATTATTTTATATTCAATATTGCAAGTCTAAATATAAAATTTTAATAATTTTAAACTACTTAAATTATGTGTTGTTTGTTCTATAAGTTAACTGTTTCTGTACAGCTAACAGTGTTTGGACAAAAATTTATATGTATATTTAAACCTTAAATTAATGCAAAATAAGTAAATTTTTTTTTAAATTTTATATAGGCAGAAGCAGTTTCTATGGTAGCTAAAGGCACAGCACCTAAAATTAAACAAACAGAAGAGGGTGCTTCTTATGATCCAGCTCTTAATAAAATTGAACAGTGCATGGTACATGCTTTTTTTTAGATAAACATTAGCATCTGATTTTTCTTGTCCTATATACATGTCTATAACTAGTTCACTCACAGTCTTATATAAACGTTGCTAACTGATGAATATTTATTAACAGTTATTTTATATAATTTCAATGCCAAGTTTATTTCACACATAAATTAATGTCATTGAAATATTAATATTATTTTATTGGAAATTTATATATAAAAGTGCTAACTATTATAAGTAGCTATACATTTCGTAAATATATTCCTAAATCACATACTTTATTTTGAAAATGCATCTCTTTTCCTCCTGTACAATTGTAAAATTAACATTGGAAAACTTATATTCGCAATTCTGTTGTTATGCTTCTGAAATATAGGATTCAATTATATTAAGAAAAAAATTCACTCAAAATAATTAGTAATTTAGTCATGTTAAATTGTATAAAAATTATACTTTACTTTTCTATTTTATAAGAGCATTTCTATTTTATAATGTTTCAATGAATTTTGGTTTATCAAAGAATTTTTGCAATATTTATGTTTTAAGTGCTATGTTTGCAATTTATTAGTTATTTTTTATTCAATAACTTTATAATTAGTATAAGATTACATATTTTGTATTCATTCAAAATTATCATTGTCTAAACTTAGCAATTTAGCCTAGAGCCCTAGCCTAAAGCCTAGCAATTTAGAAGTATCAATTTTAAAATTGTGTTCATGAAGGTTCTGAAATGTGTTGATTATTCGATTTGGCTTATAAAATCTCTGCAATTCTCTAAATATAATTAAATAATTTTTCTACAAACTCTGTAAACTAACAATTTAATTTAATAACAATAAATATATAATGACAAATGGATTTTACAAAATTTTGAAAGTATTTGTTTTGTTTCATATTTTTTTTTCTCTTAAGTATTTATGTATTACAATAATTATTAAAATTTGCTATCTTAAATGAATGATTTTTATCTTTGTTTTAGATTCCATTTGAAAATCTAACTGCTGAAGAATTGCACAATTTTATTAGAGGAATGGATAAAGTGCCAGGTGCATGTGCTTATCTTGATAATCAGGTGTGATTTAATTTTTATAGTACAAACCTTACCTATGTTGCATTTATAGTATATTTGTATTTTCTTATTTTATCTTTAATGTATAGTACTTGAAAATCTAGTATTTATGTAGCACTTTTGAAATATTTCTTACCAAATATTGTTGTTAATCTTTTCTTGTGAATATGATTAAGAATTTGCTGTTATTTTTTTAAATGCTTTTTTTTGTATTTATGCAACTATATTATTCTGTAATTTATTGCTTAAAATTTTTGTGTGGAAGCAGAGTTTGTCATATTTAAAATTCAAGCAAAAAATAGGAGATATGAGATATGCCATTTAAAAATATATACTCTAAATCATTAAAAATATGTCTTTTTTTTGTTTTTAATTATTTTCACATTGTTTCTTTTTCTATTGATAAATAAGCTTCTTGCATATTAACTAAAGGTTACAAACCAATAAATTGTAGGTTATAAATGTAAACTTTTCTAATACTTTTTGTTATAATATTGAAGAAAATATTCATTTTAAAACACAAAAAAATTAACATATTAATTAGCTGTTTATTGACATTTGACTTTGTGATACACAAATAGACATTGCATAGTTTTTATTATTAAAGTTTCTTGGATGCCATGTTTATTATACAATATTTTTGTGTAATTATGCCCATTTTTATCCATATAGTTAGTCCGTTTATATGGCTCAAAGTTATGGGATAGCCCAGTACCAGAAGGCCGTGAATGTGCGGTTAAAGGATTAAATTCTCATGCTGTTATTCATTCTGATGGTTTACTTCTGTATGGGAAAGATGGAAAATCAGTAAGTGTAAATCTTTATAATATATAAACTTAGTGTATTAGTTAATTAATTTGGTCAGTAACTAAACCATTAAAAATAAATAACCTGGGGCTCAACCAGAAATTTCTCTCAGTGATTGTTTAGAATACATAAAATTGATTAATAGATGTCATAATTTTTTTATAATTCCCCTTTTTGTATCAGCTAAAAGTAGTTTCTGTGCACAAAATCATTATGACTGTAACAACAAGCAGAAACAACTAAAAAACTTGAAACCATGCAAAAGCAACCCACTTTTTAAATTTTTTAGTTTTACTTTACCATTACTTTATGAGTTTGCTGTATCATCAATACATCTGTCATGATTTTTATTTTGTTAGTTGTATACGAAATTTGGCTATCAAATTATTACAAATTCTATTTAAACAAAATATTTTCATTCATCTACCATTTGTTTATACTATATATTTGATATACATTTATATTCATTTAATTTTCTTAATCGTGAAAATATTATTTTGGTCATATAAATTTTCTTTTCCTGTTTTTTTTTGCAATATTCCATACATGTAATTTTTTTAAATGTTTTTTTTTGTATTTCACATCCAATTTATTCTCATTCACATTCCATTTAATCATATTGATTCTAATTCCATTTAATCCTATTCTGAAAATGGTATTGTTGTGGCACTTTTAATAGCAATTTCTTCAAATGTATCAAATGGTACCTAAAATGTTGGTTCTTGAATGATAATATTTCCCCCCCAGTCTGTTAGATATATTTTTACTTAAGGTTCTTGTAATCACGATTCTTGGGATTTCAGGAGAGGTTTGGCCATTTAAAACCAATACTAGTTGCACCCAAGTGTATTACTCATTGATTGTGGAGTTATAGAATTGAAGATTAATGTTTTTTTCTCTACAAGACAATGAAAGTTGACAGTAAAAGATTAAAATGATAAATACATTTGCAAAATTTACTAAATAAATAAAAGTTTTAAATTTATATTGACACATGTTTTTAAATAGAAAAAAGAATTTTAATTTATTTTACCTGATTTACACATTTTCACAAGTGAATAAATGGGAACAAGTTCAGATAATTTTTTCTTAAAAATAAAAATTGTCTTAAATTGTAGCCACTTCTAATATATTATAAAAGTTTTTCATTTCCAAAAGGCCATGCCCAGGCTCTAAAAGTTAGGAGCACAGAAAATAATACTTAAAATAAAAGGTATAAAAAAGTAAATGAAGAATGTCATGAATTTTACTTGGAATTCACAAAAAAATGTATTGAATAAAATTAAACTAAATTTTTTTTGTTTGAAACATTAATTTTTGGGTCTATACAGGATTGTTTTCTTTCGATATATTCCAACTAAATGCATAAATGTTCTTTCATTTAAATTGAAAAACATGTAACAATTTGAAACTGTAAGACAGAATTGGTAGTACTATTTATAATATTTAGTGGTATTTTTATTTAAAAATATTGTCATGTTATACTTTATTAAGAGTGACCTTTTTTGTTTTTAAAATGTGAATGTTGAATTATTTTAATCGTTAGTAAATAAGTGAAATTGTATGCAATTATATGATTATGTAAATTCTATTTTCTATTCTATAGGTAAATGTCTCAAAAATTAAACTTGAAGATGTAGGTCGCGTGATAAATGCTTCCAAATACGGATCACATGAAATTGAAACTGAAGCTTTGGATTTATCTGAAGAAGAAATTGCTACAGCCAATAGCCTTAAGGTTGGATTATTATTGTACACTTCACTTTTTATTTACTTAAGCTAGTTATTATGCCTTTCAGTTATAAAAAAATTATACTAATGGTAATAAAATTAATAGACACAGGAGAAAAACATTTTAATTTATATGTTTGTAATATATATAAATAAATTGTATCTTTAATGTACTATTTACCCTTTAAGTGAATTTTTACATTTGCCATATTTATCCACCTGATGGATACATACATGTATCAGTTTTTCTAGTAGTACACATAATATAAAAAGTCCATAAACAAAATCTATAATTTGAAATATTTTTTAATTTAAAGTATTAGGGGAACTTTTGATATTATTTTTCTACTGGAATAATTAATTAAAAAAAATTAGCGAGTCAAGAGTATAAATTAATATCTCCTATAGTGAAAACAAACATACAGATTCAAGGTTTTGCTTATCTGTCAAATGGTTATGCTTTATTGATAATTGTAAAGCTTTTTAAATGACAAAACAACTGAACAGGATGGATTATATCCTAGCAGTTAAAATTGAGTATTGCAATGAAAGTCAAGATGGTGCTGAAATTAATCAAAGCCCCAAATTCAAATTATATTTTATATGTGAAATTATTAATTTGTTTGTAATGATATTGCCTAAAAATATTTGAGCTTATCAATAGTAAAATGTTAAGCTTTATATTGGTTTTGTAATTAAATCCTTTTAATAGGCTATTTGGGAAGGTATTCTCAGTGCTGATGTAGACGAGAGTACAGATTTTTTCAAAAGTGGAGCTGGTTCCATGGATGTTGCTCGGTAAATATCTTTTATTACTATTTACAACCAAGCTAAATTATAAAAAATGGTTTAGTCTTACATTCATTTTATAAATTTAGTACAGTAACTTCCAACTATATGGCTTAAATTGGTAAGTTATACTTTAAACTTATTTGAATGCTAATTTTTAAATGCCTAAGTCATTAAGTTTAAAATGATTTCATAAAAAAAATATGTTCTAATTATCTTACTATTTGTTTAGTTTAATACATCCACAGGGTTCCCACGCACCGGGAAAACCTGTAAAACCGGGAATTGTCAGGGAAAATGAAAAAGGGTTGAAAAAATTGGGAAAAGTCAGGGAAAATCGCAGAATTTGAACAATTTCTGGAAAAGTCAGGGAATTTCTTTTCAGTAGGCTAATTCTCAATCTGTCACCGAAACGGTTCACCGTCGTTCAATATGTTCCGTAGTGGTGATGTCATATTTAACTCTTCCATCATTTTTAATGACAGGAAAAATGTGCGCGTGCAAACGTCTAGCTTAGATGTGCGCTTTCTATAATGATTGTCACAATCTCCATTACGTTAGCTAACGCCGCACCCGTACGTTTTTTTTTTCTCTCGTTTCTAGACGATCCTGTAGCAGATTTTTATTTTCTTTGCACTCTTTTGTCTTAAACTCCATACCTTAAAAAAAAATTATGCTTGTATTGCCGAATTTTGTGATGTATTATTTTGAAAGCGATGTAGATATATTCTTTTTCTGAGCATACTCTTTGTAGGTGACGTGCGCATCGTGATTGTTTCTGCAAGGGATCACTTACTTGTTGCTAAATTTTTTAATGAATCTTTTTAGGGGTCATCTCTTCCAAACATTAGTTTTCTGCAAACGTTTTTGGTTTCTAATACCATGCAACAAGAATATTTCAGCTGCCCTTATTTCCGAATGCAATCCTTTCCAGACGATTCCATTATTTTTGTGTCAAACTCTTCACAGGTCCTACTTTTCGTAGTCTAACCCGGAATTCCGTTTTTTATTTTTTATTTTTATTAATTTGGAGACATTATTCTAAAGTTGAGATTTTTATACCTCTAACTAAATTTTGTTGTGTCTGGCGAATGCGCGACCTCAGTAAAGGTCGTTTTTTTAAAGAATTTTTTTCCATTAATGAAAAGCATCAATTTATAGAAATTCAGGAAATGCGATTTGGTGCGAGGTCCTTTGAAATGCTTTCAATCCTTTTGCATCTCATAAATAAATGCTTATTTTTCAGTACTTCTTAGTTTATTAGGATTTGCATTGCACTAGTTAACGAAATTGCTTTAAATTTTTCACAAATGAAATTTATTTTACTAAGTTGAAGTTTGGGATTTGTCTTTTTATGTTAAAATGATTGACTTTTGAAAGTAGCTTGTCTCTTTATGTTTGGATAGAAATTATTTTAGGCATTAATATTGGGTTGAAACTTTTATGTGTTTAATTTATTTTAATATTAAAAATTTAATTTTAATTAACTTTTTGAAGGTTTTTTTTATACAACTATATATTTAAAGGGATTGAAAAGCGAACCTTGCACCTTAATTCAAATTGATTGATAGACGAACAAATACATTTTGCATATTTTCATGTGTACCTTTTAAAATGTTTTTTTTTAGCAGTAGCAAATTTGGCATAAATTGGGTATTTGCTGCAGTGTAAGCTAACTGATGTTCACGCATGTGCTTAAGAAATTTTGTTGATGGGTTAAAAAGGGCTTAATACAGAAATTTAACTCTACACATGCTGTTGCATAAGACAGTATTTTGTTTTTCATGCAGAACAATGATGTCCGCGTATACTGGAATTTTTTTTTTAATCTACTGGAAAACAGGGAAAAGTCAGGGAATTTTGTTTTAGGTTTTGGGTGGGAACCCTGCATCCATCATTGGTATTTTCAATGCACATTTAAATATTATTCTTTAGTTTACACAATTACATTAAATATTAAAAACTTAAAATTTAATAAGTTATTCAGCTTTATAGCATTTTTTACAAAAGTTAAGAAAATAAAAATTTAATTGCAGCAGTATGAGTCACTATAGTATATTTAAAATATGCAAAAAGAAATTACAAAAAAAAAAAAAATTGAAAAAAAAAATTACAACGAAAAATTAAAATTACTATAATAATTTTTCTTCCAAAAAAATTACGCTAAAACTTTCAAAATAAGTTGATAAATTCAGATACAATAAAAAAATTATATATATAAATATTTGCCATTAACAATAAAACTGGAAGTATTTTAATGGAATTGGTACATTAAAAATTGAAGCTATGTAGTGTGAAATGAGTGAATGCCTACCGAACTAGGAAAATTTATATTGTTTATAGTTATTATTACAAAAGGATTGTTAAAATTGCACAAATTTACTTATCAAGACTGGTATAATATTTCTAAAAGTGTAAAGTGGTTTTTCCTACATAGGAGTTAAAATGTTTTAGGAAAGAATTTTGAATATTTTATTAATTTTAAAAACCTCAATTATATTTAAAGAGATATATTTCAGATTATACGTTAAACCACTATGTTTTTTAAGTGATGTATTAATATGAATTTAACAATAACATGCCTTTCTAAAAAACTGAAGATCTAAGAAAGTGATGCACGAATTTATATGGCAACATAAAATGGTGATATGGCAAAAAATAGCAAATTTCTTATTGGAGAAACTAGTTATTTAGATATTTTCTATTAAAAAAGTCTTCATGGATTTCTGACAGTTTAAACAAAATTACAGTTCAATGTGTGTTTAGTCATGAAAACATGTTATTAATATCTTTGTTTCTATGCATTTTCTATAGAGCAATGAATTTTCTAACTCGTTGAATTGTATCTCTAAAAAATTTTAAAATACAAATTTATAACAAATTATTTATTCATCAATACTATATAAATAGTTGTATTTACTTGTTTTTATACATGCGGAAATATATAATAGTCCATAATAGGATATTTTTTTCAAAGGTTAGTTGAAGAAGTGAAAGAAAAATGTAATATATCGCTTGAAAATGAAGATGTTTATGTTTCAACAACATTTCAAGAATTTGTGAAAGCTGCAGTTCTCAAACAAAGAGGAGGTTCAGCTTTACCTAAACTAGAGTTTGATGCTGTAAGTGTTTAGAGAAACATTCACAAATATATTATCCTATTTGAAATCATCAATAAAATTTGTCCTTATACTTATGCACTATTTGTGAGATTTGTAAAGATTTGCCAAGAAATTCTGCACAGATTGTTTTTAAAACTCACATATTGTTACGTACTGCAGTATAATACAAACTTGAACAAATTATCGTTGATTTCAAACTGTAAAATAAGTTTTAGAAAAAATGATTTTAAATAAAATAGTAGATTGATCAGTAAATAAGTGCAATGTTTGTATTGAGACTATTTCAAAAATAAATATAGAATGCACAATTGAATAATATATCAAACAAATTTCAAGATAAAATTTTCATTGTAGAATTTAAATATATATCATTATCTTTTATGAAAATATTTTATGTTTACTATTTAAAAATGAATGTGTAAAAGCATGTAAGCATGTTATTAATTTACTTGACAGATGTAAATATTTAGTATTTAATCAAGAAGTTATGAATAGGAACTCTAAATAAATTTTGTAAAATCTATAAGTACTATGTATATTTTTCAACACAGGCTAGCAACTGATTTTTCTTATACATACATTTAAATGTAATGCATTCTCTTTTTTCTCATAAATACATTTAAAAGTAATACATTCATGATAACATTTGCTAATAAAAATGAATCACCGAAAAAAGTTTTTATTTTAATAACAGTTATCAGTTAAAAGATTGCACATATACTGTATAACACATTGTGGTGATTCTATGTAACGAATTGCATGTTTTGATTATTTAACTGTCTGTAGCTCTATCTCCACTGATACGATAAGCCGCCAAATGTAACAGTGTGGTATTCCCCAAATTATTCACCCGCCAGTTGTTTCAAAATAAAATGAGTTATGCCGATGATGTGCAAACAATGCACCACAGAGATCTCATTAGTAAAATGACATTTTCCCTTTAAATGCCCAGTATTTATTTCCACCATCTGGCAGCATCGCCTCACTTATTCATGTATCTTGTATAATTATAATACATAACATATTATATTAACATTATTATACAATTTATGTTGCATTATTTTTTAGGATTTTATTATTTACATTATTTATAAATTTTATTACCTGTGCATTATTTATAGGTCAGTATGCATGTAAACAACATGGATATCAAGTTTCCAACACAACTATTTATCAACAATCGTTTTGTAAACTCATCATCTGGTAAAGTTTTAAAATCAATCAATCCTACGGATGAGTCTGTAAGTTGACATGTCGTTTCCTTTATATAATGCTTAGTATTATGTTATTAGGTGTATTTTACTTATTATAGTGGTGTTGTTTGCAACTGGAGAAAATTTAACTATAAGGCTTAAGTATTGTTCTAGTAATGGCTATTCATAAAACTAAATTTACAATGAAAATATGATTTCATTATGAACTTTTTATCAATCATTTTCATTAAAATAAATTGTAGATACTATCTATTTTTAACTTATTATTCACTTACTTCAAACATATATAATTTAGAATATCTAAAGCAATTTAGTATTTAAATATTGTCTAAATTTTTTAATGTAGCATAATTAAGTCAATTTAGAAAATATATTAATTTAGATTATTTCATTAGTGCATTTTAGAAAACTATGCATTTGTTGAAGTTATACGAAAGTCAGCATTAATATTTAATAACTTATATTTTGATATACAACTTAGTTATACTATTTTTATATGAGTTTTATTTAATTATTATTTCATTTTCATTCTAAATATTTTTTTAAATACTTTTAGATTTTTTCCAACAAATTATTTAGAAAATTTCTAAAACTTATTTTAATAACTAAAAAATTTTGATTCATCAATGCATAAATTTTGTTAAATTATTCAAAAATTTTATTATAATTTTTTTTAATAAAGTTTCTGTAATTTTGCAGTCACTATATTATTGTTGCAATTTAGAATTAAGAGTTTTATATTTGTAGTTGATATGCGATGTTCAATGTGCCTCTGAAGCAGATGTAGACAAGGCTGTGAAAGCTGCTAAGGTGATTAAATAATTATTATTAATTTTGACTTTATAATCTGCTTTTTATTTTATGACAGTATTTTTAATTTATGCATTATTCATCATGATATAAAACTCTTTATTTTTTATCTGATAAGTTTTCTTTTGCTTGTAATATATAGTTTGTTTATGTATTGGGTTTAACAATTATTGATTAGTATGCTTTAAAGTGTGCTAATAATTTCGTTTTTGAAAATAAACAATCACCTCTTTAAAAAAAGTGTTTTATAAATTTGTAACAAAATAAAATAGTGTAGAAGAAAGTTTTATTGATGACTAATAAATCATATCTAATTCGATTTTACGCAATAACATTTATTAGGAGTGCTAATTGTCCTCAGCATAATGTCTCTAATATTAGATATTGAGGAAAATATTTATTTCATAACCTGCATTTTACAACATAAATTTGTATGAAATTATATATAACATTGGTAACAAACCAATTTCATTTTCAACTTTGCAATCTTTCATTTCCTTTATTATAAATGCTTAAAATTTTAATACTTTCAATAACTTAAGTCTTAACTAAATTTACTTCAACAATTTAAAGAAATTATTAATTGAATGTCTAAATTTTACAATGGAAAGGGAAAATTAATAGAAAAAATACTTAAAATATATTAGTGGAATTCTCTAACATTTATACATTTAAAAGTAGTTTCACTTATGTAATTTTAATCAGGTTTTTAAATTGTGTTGTTAAAAATTACATCATTTGCTGGTAAAGATCCTTCCTTACATTTATTACCACTAATAGAATGTTCAACTTCATAACCGTTTCATTAAAGAGTTTCAAGCATACAAAAAGATGCAATATATATATATTAATTTTTCCCCCAATATTAGTTTTTGTGTACAGAATGGGAAGTTTCTAAAAATTATCAATAGAATAATTTACAAATGGTTTTAAAAAACATTGTTAATACATATACTAAACAAATAAATAACTGTCTGTTCTCTGTTATAGTTATATCTTGTAAAAAATTCATGTTTATTTTCTATCAAGAAGTATTTATCTAAAAGCCATAAAGATAAATCATAAAAACTACCACAGATCATAATTTTTCTTTCTATACTTTTTTTAAATTTAATTACTTTTTTTATTTTTATATTTTCTTTTTGACTATCCCTACCAAAATTTTTATATTACACAGTTTGCATGACAACCCCTTGTCCCTCCACTCCTTGTTGGCATCTAAGTTTATCATGATGGTATAAAGATATTATTTACAAAATTTAATGTTTTAATTGACTGAACTAACTTTGGTAAATGAATCAACTTTAAATGTAAAATTTCCCATTTTTCTGTATATTTTTAATACAAATTTTTAAAAGTTTTTTTAAGACTCCATTATTGCAGTAATTGAATATGATTTTTTTTGTGGATAAATGTTAAATTTTATTTATTTGTTTTTAAGGCTGCATTTGAAGAAGGAGAATGGGGGAAAATCAATGCTCGTGACCGTGCTCGTTTGATGTATAGGTAAATTTCATAAATGTATTTGCATCTATTTCTTTCTAAAACTATTTTATTTTTAAATTGTGTGTGTTGAACCTAATTTTAAATCATGCATTCTTTCCTTATCTAAACTCATAATTTTTCTTTAGGCTTGCTGATTTTATGGAAGAACATAAAGAAGAACTTGCAACATTAGAAAGTATTGATTCGGGTGCAGTTTATACTTTAGCAATGAAAACTCATGTTGGGATGTCAATTGATACCTGGCGATATTTTGCTGGATGGTGTGACAAAATTCAAGGCTCGACCATTCCAATTAATAATGCTCGCCCGAACAGAAATCTGACATTTACTAAAAAGGAACCGATTGGGTATGATTATACTAATTATATTTACAAACTTTGTTTATGAATATTTCTCAAAAACAATCTGATAAATTTGTGTTCTGTTTTAGTGTATGTGGAATTATAACTCCTTGGAATTATCCTTTGATGATGGTTTCATGGAAAGCAGCTGCTTGTTTAGCTGCAGGAAATACTGTTGTTTTAAAACCAGCCCAAGTCTGTCCTCTCACTGCATTGAAATTAGCAGAACTTAGTGTTTATGCTGGTTTTCCTGCTGGAGTTATTAATGTTTTACCCGGAAGGGGTATGCTTAAATTTCTGGTTTTATAATGTAAATATTGTTGTACTGTTTTAATTATTGATATTATATTATAAATGTTTTTTTTATCTGAAATTTTTTCTATGTATGTGATTTTACTTGTAGAAACACAAAAATTCATAACAACTGCACACAGAGCATACAGTTATAAATGTTCTTTTAATAATAAATAAATAAAATTATATTTATGTAATCTATTAAATACAAAAATAGTATTATATTGTGAATACTATATAACGGCAGGCAAAATTATACACTTTTAAAGGATTTTCTTTTAATAATAATCACAATTTCATGTTGAAAATAGAAATATATGCATCAGCATATATCTCTATTTTTCAACATTTTGTTACAGATTAAATATCAGATAAATTTTGAAAAGAAATTTAAATTTATCAGAAAAAAAAGAATGTGAAAAGGCCCTGCATACATGTAGTTGAGCAGATAATTCAGTAATGTGTACCTTAATACAAAAAGATTCAATGTTGAAATAACAAATATTGCTTTTTTAAATCCAATAGTCATTTTCTTAGGTTAAGGCATATTCTATACGAATGAGTAAAACGCATTCAAGCTTCTCAGTGATTCGAAAATTCATACCATGTTGTATGAATTCTCGAATCAGTAAGAAGTTCTCTCGATCATTAAACGCATTTGTGTAGAATGGATTTAAGGTAATTAAATTTACAAATGTGTGTTGTATAAATATTTTGTTTTTGTGAGTTGTTTTTTTTACTCAATTTTTGATTTTTGACAGGAGGAGAATGTGGTCAAGCAATGGCTGATCATCCTCTGATACGCAAACTTGGATTTACAGGTTCTACTCCTATTGGAAAGCAAATCATGAACAGGTCATTATTAAATAGATTTGTTTTTTTAATTAACATATTTATTCTAAAATATTTTATAAATTCTAAAATACTATTCTTGCAGCTGTGCTATTTCAAATCTAAAAAAAGTATCTCTTGAGTTGGGAGGGAAATCTCCATTGATTATATTTTCGGATTGTGATTTGGAAAAAGCTGTTAGGCAGGTAAGTAGTATTATGTTGAAGTTTTATTTTAAACTTGAGATTATTTTAATTTAAACAGATTATTTTATTTTAGATCCTTCAGTTTGGAAAAATTAGTATTTGTATTATTTTAATTTTGGTAGTTTGTATATTCTGGATTTGTTTTCATGTCATGATAATTTTTGCCTTGAAATATATAAATAAAAGTACTCTTGAATAATATTTTAACGAAAGTCGAAATTACAATAAAACATTCGTAAGTAACTTATCTTTTCACATTAAAACAAAGTCATTGTCATAAAAATAGAGCCAACTATTCATACTAAAACAAAAATTTAGTTGGTTATTTATATATGTAAAGAATATATATTGGCACTTATATTTATTAAAATATACATTAAGTGAACACATCGACGATGTGTATGAAAAATTGTTAAATTTTTTTTCCATGAAATTTATATCATAACAGAGATATTTTAAAACACTGACTAGCTTTTATATTTTCAAATAAAGATTTAAATTGATAGTTCATTTTTCTCGTTCAAAATATTTTTAAAACAAAAACATATAAATTTTTTGATTTTTTAAAAAGAAATACCAGGAAGTCATTCTTTGCACTAAGCAAAACATATACATAATTTCAGACTCATTTGTATTATAATTATATAATGAACTATATGGTTTAAAAATGACGCTTATAAGAAAATTTACATAACAAAACAAATACTGTTACTAATAAGTGAGTTATGTGCAGTAATCTAATCTAACAAAAGCAGTAATCTAAAATAATGACTATATTAAAATGTTAATTAAAAAAATTATATTTTTTAAAATTAAATATAAACTTTTAATTTGAATGGGTAATTTTTTCAAGAGATTGTTTTGAGTTCTCTTTCGATTTAAACATTTTTTGTCATGCTTCAACTAGTTTTGTAATTGTAAAAATTTATTTATGAATATTGTAAGCAAACAGAGTTTATCGATTTCAGGGTATGAGTGGAGTATTTTTTAATAAAGGAGAAAATTGCATTGCTGCAGGAAGATTGTTTGTTGAGGAGTCAATTCATGATGCCTTTGTTGAAAAAGTTGTAAGTGTCAAACTATCTCCTTTATTTTTGTAAATATATTTTAAATTCTCTATTATATAAGCAAGCTTAGTTATTTAAACATTATTTGCATTTGTAAGGCTTTGTGTGCAGCATAACACATTTAGTAGTCAATGTATATATTTTGTTTATGACTGTGTTGGGAAGACATTATAGGAACATTTAATGGTCTTTAAAGCACGAAATTGGTAGACTATTGTTAAAAATTTAATTTGGGAAAATATTCAAAGGAAGGTCATACTCGCATAGGTTGTCAAGACATTGATTGATTGGTGATAATGATGAGAGTTTGTAGTGTTTATGTTGTGTAAACAAACAGTTATGGTGGTACCCTTATATGTGCAGTGATAGTGGAGGAAAATAAAAGTAAATAAGTTTCAATAAAAGTATGAGAGTAAAAATGTTTTTTTACTGTTCTATTAAATTTATTAATACTTGTTACTTTAACTTATTGTTGAACTTTGCAAGTGAAGTATATTATATAATCAAAAAGCGAATATTTATATTTTTGTTATGACTTTTTATCTTGAAGCATTTATATTTTTATACAGCTTATTGAAACTAAAAAAATGAACATTGGAGATCCATTAGATAGATCAACAGATCATGGTCCTCAAAACCATAAGTAAGATTTCATATTCTTACCATATAATTAGCATTTTATTTAAATATTTAACGTTTACGATAACATATTATTTATTGCAGTTTTCTATCTTCCTTTACGATTTTCTGCATAATATTCAAATTATTTGTAAAATTAATATAAATTATTTTCTGATTTTCTTGTTGATGTTTGAGTAAACAAACATAAACCATTGTACAAATTTAGAATTTCAAAAATATGTTATGTTAAATTATTAAAATTCAGTACATGAATACATACATAAACAATTGCAGGGACAGTTAGCTGAGTATTGCCAGACATTTAGAAAAACAATCTTTCAGAGGAAGTTAATTTTCTAAGTTAAATAATATTTATCTTAAATGTAAATAAAAGTATTTTTATTCAACAAATATCATAATATTAAAACAATGAATATTTATAAAATATAAATACAGCTAGGTTAGCAATTTTTAGATAAAATCAATGCTCTGAGAAATGAGAGAAATAATAAAAAATGTAAGTGGTCGAAAGTTGAAAATTAAGTGGATAAATCATAAATTAACGGTATTCTATTTTTGTGACTTCAGTAGTATTTAGGAAAAAATGCAATTTCGGATCCAAAAATGCTTAATTACATGAATTTGGTTAATTTTGAATGTTTATTAAGAATAACTAGAGCTTCATTATTAGTAACAAATACATTATTTTATTAATAATAAATTTATTTTGTTACAATGTTTTCTATTAGTTAAAACTGTATATCTAAACAATTCATCAATTGTGTGATTTTTTATGATTTCATTTCAATAAAATGTTTTATTTTTATATTATTTAAAAACTATATCATGTTATTTTAATTGTAGAGCTCATTTGGAGAAACTTTTAGAATACTGCCAAAAAGGTGTAGAAGAAGGTGCAAAATTAATTCTAGGTGGGAAAAGGGTAAACCGGCCAGGTAATTTTACTTTGTATGGTAATTAAAATATAAGCTAATATTTTCATTATAATCTTTAAATATTTCTCTAATAATTCATTGATGTTACAACAGATCTTAATTTCAATAAATTTATTGTTATTCCAATTTATTGTAATATAAGATTTTATATGTTGCACATGTATCTTGTATATAAGATTTATATAAATAATATAAAATAAAAATAAAGTTTACTTTTCAGAAAATAATTTTAATATTTTTAAAAATTATTATTGTGTTATGTGCTTTGCTAAAAGATAAATTTAGTTATATAATCAGAGAAAGAGGGTGGGAATTATAGTGAAAATTTATTTAAAATCTGTACGAATGATTGCCTAGTAAATAGTATAAATTTTTTGTTTTTGTTTTTTAATACTATTCAATGAATTGCAATTGAGAATACAATTTATCTTGCTTATTTTCACTTATTTTATTTGGGAGTTATTGGTTACTTATTGGTTTAATTAGAAAATAATTTCTGCACTTAATATTTATTTGACAAATACAACTATATTGTTTAAATAGCCAAAAAAAAACACAATTTTTGAAAGAAGGTAAATTCTATTTTGTATGGTAATTAAAATGTAAATGCATATTTTATATTTTGTGCTTTATACTAATAAAATTAACTCAATGTAGATATACATTGCTTATATTTTATTATATGTAACAATGTTATAAATTTTTGTAATTAATAACTTAGGGTTTTTTATGGAGCCTACTGTTTTCACTGATGTAGAAGACCATATGTTTGTTGCCAAAGAAGAATCTTTTGGACCTATAATGATAATCTCAAAATTTAAAAATGGGTAATACTTTTGAAATCCTAACAAAGTAATAAAGTTAAAACTTGAATTTTGTTAAAAAAATATTTTTTTTATCTGTTCATACATGAGTGAAATGATTTTCTGAACTAAACTTTATAAAACTTATTTTAATATTTTTAGTGACATCAATGGTGTTTTAAGGCGTGCAAATGCAACTGAATTCGGACTGGCCTCTGGAGTTTTTACTCGTGATATTTCAAAAGCTATGTATGTTAGTGAAAAAATCGATGCAGGAACTTGTTTTATCAACTGTTATAATAAAACAGACGTAGCTGCTCCATTTGGTGGTTTTAAGCAGTCAGGATTTGGAAAAGACTTGGGTATGTATGTTGTAGAAAATAGAAAATTTCATTAAGTTTCTTTGTCATATTTTTGAAAATAAAATCTAATGTGAGGCATATATAAAAAATGAAATAATTGGTAATCTAATATGAAATTTTCCTTAAATATATTCTATAAATTTAATAGTACTAATAGGATGTGCCCTCTCCTTATTATTGCTTTGTCAACTACAGTTGACTGCTATATAATTCTTTAATTTGCTTCAAAAACCAATGCTTACTTGACTTACTATAAGATAAGATTTAACCACAATATTTACTAGCATCACACATTATTGTGCCTGAAAAGTAAACTGTTGAACTGCAAAATTATTGATTTTGAGGTTTGTGTCTTAACCAAATGCTTGGGTCCTCTATTTTATAAGGGTAAATTGCTGTATTTACCAAGCACACTGGAGTCTGAAAATCCAGTGCTTTTTTTTTAATATGCTTGGATAGTGCTAAAGTAAACTCTTGTTAAGAAGAAATCCCCAAGTCAATAACAAGTGTTTGTGATAAATAAAATACGTATTGAGATTAATACAGTCTTCTATGGCTCCGTCGAAACAAAATCTCAAAATAGATTCAAATAACAGTGAGTTTTTCCTTGATATGTTTAAAGAAATTCATAAGCTAAATTGGATATTTTAAAAAATTTGAATATATTAAAAGAGTTTTTCACAAGTACATTTTATATAGATAATTTAGTTATGGCAATAACTGTTTAGTATTTTAATGTTAAAAGTAAGTATTATGCAGAAGTAATTTATATTTGTGATGCTAAAAAAAATTAATGTAAATACCACAATTTTTTCTTGTTTTTTTAGGAGAAGAAGCATTGAATGAATATTTGCGAACAAAATGTATCACAATGGAATACTAAGAGTGATTACCTGCTACTGTACATTTATAAATATCCTTTAACAGTTTTTAAAGATAGCAGTACCTAAGACTAAAATAATCTTAAAATGCATGTATTATATTGCACTTACTGGAAAGTATTAAATAGCTTTGTATATATTTTATTCTGTATTTCAATTTTTCTACAAATTATGTATGTTTATAAAATATAGTTTCCTATTTATTACACTATGTGTTTGTAGTTTACTGCATTGATTCATATTTTTATTAGTCCTGGCTCATATTTTTATTAGTCCTGACTATTTAGGTTTTGACCCAGATAAAACTAATTACTTTTAGAAATTTGGCGGGTATGTTGAGGACCTCTTCCAAATAACACTACGAAATTCTTAAATATTTCCTATTGAGCAAAAACGATGCCACATTAGAATTTTAGTTTTCGACTTTTCCAAACCAAAAAATTATCTTAAGAACATCATTGTTTTTCTCTCCTTTGCATGTATTTGTATATTTTATCATGAACAACTATTATACTATTTTGTTATTTAAATAGTTAGATTTTAAGGAAACTGAAAAAATTGTTGTCATTTATTATTGTTTTGATTTATTATTTTTGAATAAGTTGACTAAGGTTGTTCTGAAAAAACCTGATTCTATAGAATTATGACATAATAAATAACAAAATTTTTTATGAGTTCACAATGTTTTAAAAAGTTGCATAAAATAATATTCTCATTATGAAATTGAACATAAAACCAACGACTAAATGAAAGGAATTATTTTAACTAAAAAACCTATTAATTCGTAAAACATGCTTTTATCCTAAATATATACTTTTATCATATTTTTCTACCAATTATATGAACATTTAGCAGTCTTTAAAACTTTTTCCCAAAGCATATCCAATAAATTTTAATGAGCATGCAGTGAACATTTGAGGATATATTTCAACTAATCTTTATGTGCCAACAAAAATTTGAACAGGAAATATTCCACAACTAGGGAAATTTAATTTAAGGTCCTGACCTCTCCGTTAGGATATACAGGATTTCCTTCAACAACCATACGTGGGATACAGAGAATATACACATATAATTTTGTACAGGCCATTTGAAGTGATACACATTAGTGAAAATCGAGCAACACGCTCTGAGTTTGTTGCACATATCTTAGGTGTTAACATGAGTATTTGTCTCTATGCGGGTTTCATACCCCTCAGTTTCGTATATAAAAACTTATAACCTAACTTAAAATCTAACATAAAAAGGAAAAAAGAAAAGTTCTGTGGAACAAAATTTTCTTGAGAGTCTCTTATGTAAAAAATTTGTATCTTGAACCAATACGAAAAGTTTACATTGTGTAGTTTTTGAGTCCAGCATATTTTGTATATGAAACATACAATTTGATAATTTAGGTTCATTTATATTCCCATTTTTGTCATAAGTGTTGATACAACTGTCTGTAGGAATGGATGAGTAGAATTATTTAACAGTAGAGTAGGTAAATCAAGCACCGGAAAGTTTAAAGGTAAGAATGTAAACCGTAAATGTTCAAATTCTGCACAATTGTATATGTAATGTACTATGGATCCCTCTTCTTCATCGTAAGGACAGATTGGATTTTCCAGGAATAATCTTTATTGGCGAGTCGGAAACGTACCGTGCCCGGTGAGAAATTGATTAACGTAAAAGTTTGAATGGCATCTGCTCGTGCTGACCTTCGGAAATATAGAATGAGTGTGTCTGCCTTTTATTGATGTTGACCAGTTTCTTTGCCATCGCGATATTATTTCAGATTTAAGCAAGTTTGATATTTGAATGTTAGTGAACTTAACTGGACAGTCTATTACATTTGAAGTTGTAGCTGTTTTGGCAAGGGTGTCAGCCTCTTCATTTCCGTAATCTTCTGTGTGTGCTTTGATCCAGTGTATTTTAGTGGTGATGTGTTTAAGCTGAAGTTTTTTCACAATTTTCTTTATTTCCTGTATCCAGTGATGATTGTTTTCTATTTTTGTGAGGCTTTTCAATGCTGATTGACTGTCTGAAAAAATATGACAAGTTTCTCCTTTATCAATATGGCTTTGAATCCCCACAACTAGGGAAAACAATACAGGATTTGAATTACAATTTAAAATATACCCAACATTGTACTTGATTATTTACAGGGTGCGTTCCATAAGTAATGCGACCAAATTCATAAAAAATCATGTATTGGACAGATTCGTACAATTAGTTAAAAATCTTCAAAATAGCATCCTCCTGCGTCAATACACTTATGGAGGCTGTGTTTCCAGGCCTGGAAGGCATCCTGGAAAGTCTTCTCCTGGAGGTCCTTTAGAGCCGATGTAATATGAGCCTGGATGTTTTCAATCGTGTCCCAATGTTTCTCTTTCAGGGCTCCTTTTAAGCGGGGAAACAAAAACAAAGTCGGGGGGGGGGGGGACAGGTCGGGCTTGTAGGAGGCTGAAGAACCAGTGGGGTATGCGTCCTGGCCAGGAAATCGTTGACAACGAAGGAGTGTGGCTTGGCGCGTTATCGTGATGAAGTTTCCATGCGTCCTTGATGTCACTTCGGCAGCGCGCGACCCTCCTTTCTAGCCAGGATCCATACCCCACTGGTTTCTCAGCGTCCCTACAGTCCTGACCTGGCTCCCCCAGACTTTTTTTTGTTTCCTCGCTTAAAAGGAGCCCAAAAAGGGAAACATTGGGACACGATTGAAAACATCCAGGCTCATGTTACATCGGCTCTAAAGGACCTACAGGAGAAGGCCTGCCTGGATACCTTCCAGGCCTGGAAACACCGCCTCCATACATGTATCGACGCAGGAGGGTGCTATTTTGAGGATTTTTAACTAATTGTACGAATATGTCGAATAAATGATTTTTTATAAATTTAGTCGCATTACTTATGGAACGCACCCTGTATATATTTTAATAATATGATATATATATATATATATATATATATATATATATATATATATATATATATATATATATATATATATATATATATATATATATATATATATATATATTCAATTGCAGATAAATAATAATGATACTTTTTATTTTTTATACGTTGTGCTCATTAAGAATATACCAGTATTATATGGCTAGTGCTGAACACACAAAAACAAGTAACTAAAATAAAATATTTAAGTTTTTAATTAAACTTTTGATACCACACATTGTACGTGTCCACATTGATACGATAAACACACATTGTACGTGTCTGATTTTTCGTTATGTACAGGTAAGTCTGGAAAAAGGGTTCCCTATATAATAGAAATATTCCAAAATAAGAATAGAAATGGTTACACCATTAATTGGAAGTTCAGTACTCTGCGACGTATGAAACTGGCTACATATGAAAGGAATGTATGCCCCCGACACCATTAGTTTTTGTCTCTTTAAACGTCAAATCCAGAGAGGAACTGTTTAAGTGGTGTCTTGAAAATTCGAATTGGTAAGCAGTAGAATAGTCCATTGTACTGTTTACAGATGAGTCAAGATTTTCTCTTGAATCCCATAATAGGTATATGTGAGGATCAGAGCATATTTTAAGGAATTTCAATTGGTGGGGCAAATTAAATTTAGCAGTAAGCAGAACCCCAGAAGTTAATGAAAATTTGGTATTTAAAATAGAAAATTTTAACTAATTTAATAAACTTAGTTTAAAATTATATGTTCTGTAAAAAGTTTATTTAAAAACATTTATCTAATTCATGAAGTTTTCTAACGATTCATAAAAGTATATTTTATTTATTGTCATAATACAAAATTTTATTTTAAAAAATGTTTTAAATATTAAAAAAAAGAACTGAATGTTTTTATTTTAAAATATATATTTCCTACATTTCTGCAATTTTACTTCACACAAATGTAAAGTTTTAAATCTAAAGTACATATACATCTAAATATGTATACTTAGGTAAATTTTAGAACCTTACTTAAAGCTAATAATGTTTCATGTAACCTACGAAATAAATATCCAATGAAAGATTTGGCGGCGAGATTAAGACTTACTGTCCCAGAACTTGAATGTGTTACCGAATGGCTTTTTATGTGGGATAGTTGGCGATTTTGTTAATAATTCGATTAGCCTGGTATATTACATTGTTAAAAAGTAATATATCCATTTAAAAAAAATACTTTGATTCATTTCTATTGACATCAATATTGAGAATATCTAAAAATAAAACATTTTCATAACACTTTTAATAAGAAATACTTAATCCTTTTTTGATCATACATAAGTAACGAAAAAAAAAGATTTTTTTAAAAATAAATTATTTTAACCTTACCCTTGGTGTCATTTCACCCTGGACTTGTACAATAATAACTGTTATATGCTAATTTTGGTTACTTTTAGAATGGTACCTTGGTAATCGTACACCCTTGATATATTTTGCTCATATAAAGATACCAATCAAATTAAAAAAATAAACTAAAATTCATTTATATTCATAAACATAATCTTTTAAAAAATGACTCAACTTCCATATAGTTTAGAACCTTGGGTCCCCCTTCCCCCCAAAATTTTTGGAAACTTTACGTCTCTGTTTACATTTATTAAAATTCGTAAATATTGATCCCTTCAAAATGCTATTAACATCGGGAAATATATTTTCCCCCAAAAAGTAAGGATTATAAATCTCTTTGAACTGTACAAAAATTTTAGTTTACACACCGTAAAAAAAATCTACATAAAAAATAAATAAAAGTGATTTACATACTTTTGTAGCTGTTAAATGCTGGCTGGGTAAAAATGTCTATTAAAATTGAAGTAAACATTCGGCCCTGGAATGATACTGGTACGACTTGTTTGTGAACATTTTTTTTTGTACTTACAGACTTTCAAGAAAACTATTCCAAAAGGATCCAATTGAAAGACTTTCCGACACTGATAACAACCCCCGCACCTCCAGGCCATATATTTCTGCCCTAATCACTTCAAATACATGCCAGGAGTTTTTCCGACTAGAAAAAAAGAGCTGATGTCCACTTAAGAGATCATGGAGACAAAGGCAGGAGGCAATAAAACGATTTTGAACAGTAGGCAATTCGAGATGTATTCAGGCCCGTCGCATTTCAACTTCTAAAAATCCCAGAGTTGGGAAAATTTATGACTGAAGAAAATTAATATTATTAACAAATGAAAGTCAAAGATTAGAAATTGCCCAACTTGTAGGATTACATTTAAGGGGGTCCGATAGCCAAAATTCGCAAAAAAAGTCATTTTTTTTTATATTTAAAAAATAATATTCAAACTTATCTTAATAACTCACAAAAAACTGCTTCAAAAAATTCATATTACTTTTTTAGTTATGAATGTTTTCATGATGTGTTCCTATAACATAGTTGTATCATATGTAAACTTTAAAAGCAAATATCTCTGTTCGTGGTTTTGAAATTTAATGAACACTAAAAATGCTAAGGCTTTTTTACTATTATACTTAAAATCATAATTTTTGTGTGTATAGCAAGATAAATATATTTTAAATAGATGTATGCATTCAGATTTCCTATTTTTACCATAATTTGTTTTTTAAAACCACTTAAAATGGAATTTTATTTTTTTTCGTCAATTTTTTTTCCAAAATTTCTAATATATTTTATTTTTTTAAAGTGATGTATCTGAATCAAAATTTGAATGCATACATCTATTTACATATTATTCAAGACCTTAAATAAAAAAAATTGCTTCAAAATATTGAAAAACAAAAAAGGAGTAGGAATTTTAAAATTGTTAAAAAATTTACTAAAAATTTAATTTAAAAATAAATATGCAATTTAAAAAAAAAATTGAGCGTCTTAAAATGTTTTTTTATGCATATTTAGAAAGAGAAAAAAAATTGGATTGTACAAGTATAAAAATAAAGAAAAAAATGTCGAAGGTATCGGACCCCCTTAAATTAGACGGATACTGCGGTGGAATATGGGTGCAGCAAATCAATGCTTGTAAGAGAGAGAGAGAGAGAACAGTTTAATATTACCTAACATACACACACACACCCACACATATAGACGAAAAGATGAAAAATGTCGATAAGTTGGAACTGGGAATTTCGAATAGTTAAATTGGGAATTGCGAATCGTTAAGTTGGGAAATTTCTTGTTTCACCCCCCCCCCCCCCAAATATTTTTTTTGTGACGGCACTGGATTTATTGTCAACTGGTCGAGCACAAAAACTTCCGGAAAGGAAATTGCGAGTTTGTGTGTCTTTCGTTAACAGCAAGTCAGAGGTCCGGTGAAACTTAACATTTCCTGTCCACTAATGAGGCAATTCTCAGTTCTGAACAAAAGGATTTTTGTGGATGGAAAATAGCTAGACGGGGCAGGAGTGTGAAAGCTTTTCTCCCTCGTCAAAGATACAATAGTCGTCCCCGTAATTTTCCCATTGAGATAAGGGGCATCTGTAGGAATGGGGATCTGAGTAGTTTGAGCGTCGAAATAGCGCCATTTCACAGGAAGGGGTCTCTGTCCAGCGTCATTCATTAATATGCCACAGCTTCAAGTTTATGTTTTTACTATAGAAAATGGATTAAACAAAAAAAGAATTACGGTGAGTGCCCCTCTTTTAAATATAGCATCTAAGATTTAAAAACATCGCATATAAGTGTATTATGTATCTAAAAACGATAAAATTATATAACTTAAAAAAAAAAATGTCTAAAAGTTTAAAAAACTGCAATATAACTAAAAATTTTTTCAAAGTATAGGTAACTTTTATACAATTAAATGAAAGTTGGGGCCTAACGTGCCTAATGGTAGATCAGACCCTGTATACTGCATCAGATAGACCGGCAAAACAGGCATGTCTTTTTTTGGACTATGTACGTCGACAAAGAAAAAAAAAGGGGGGGGGGAAGAAAAGGAGGAAGGGGGGAAGTCTCAGCTAGTTCAATTCCCAGAAATTATTAATTGTTAATTATCAGTAATTTGTTAATTACCAAGGATATCGCTTAAGATATTAACATATTTTGGTTGGTAAATTGTGATTATATGGGAAAAGGGAAGGAGCGTGTATGGGGGGGGGGGGATGATCCCCCCCGAGCCCCCCTTTCCTACAAATAAAAAAGACCACAGAAAATTAAAATTGATGGTTATTTTTTTGTAATAGTAGTAATCGCTGTAGTTTATTAACAAGTGGACATTTGGATGTAGTAAAATAAAGTTATGTGGTATTCTAAAGAAAACTATTTTTAGTTCTGTAATTATGCAGCTGTGTAAATTTACACTTATACCGATTGCTGCCCATGGCAACCTTTTGTCTGGGCGATAAACAATTGTTTTCTTCTTTGAGAATACGGTAACCTGGCTCCCTTCGGCCGCAATTGGACTATTGCCTCAAGATCACCCAGTTTATTTACAAAGAAAGTTTATTTGTGTTTGCTGCAAAATTTCCACTTTAGTGCTCGGTATTACAAAGCCAAAATGCGAATAACTAATAATCAAAACTATCATGCTGGGGAATTGGGAATTTCGAATTGTTTTTAAAGTTAAATTATTGAAGTTCATTAACAATTTTTGCACTTTGGTCTTCATTTAAAAACATTATTTTACTTTGCTTTTTCTACCGTTTTTGAACTCATTTTCTTAGTCCATAGGTCTTAAAAACATTTCAAAACGTAAAATCACGCTTGAAGTTGATACTATAAAACTCCAATGGAATAAGACGTTTCTGGGTACTAGGGCTTTTTTTTAATAATAGAAAGTTTAAGATCGCTGACAATCGGGATATAATAGTTATTACCTTTTTTATAATTTTTCTCCATTATATAAATATAATATATAGGTCAATGTAAATATTTGTTAAAAATAGGTATTCGAAAGGAGTAAGTACTCATTTTGAATACATTCGATGCTTATCATGGCTCCGTATATATAAGTTTCAATTTTGAGAAAGACGTACTTAAAAATGAGTGCAATGGGTAAAAATGAATAAAAAGAGCAGATGCTAGCCTGCTTTCATAAATCGCTTTCAATAAATAGCGACAATTACAACCAAGACATACAGGGAATCGAACGCATATCTGCAGGCACCGCTGTCCAGAGCCTTATCCGTTAAGCTACCATAGCGACGTGAAGAAGTTATAAACAGAAGAAATATTTAAAAGGTGTGCCAAAAGAACGGGAAGTAAGATAATTGAATTGTAATTACTCAATTTCCATATAAGCAATCGACATCAAATAATGTGGAAAAACATTTTCTGAACACCTATTTTAAGTTTGTCAGGTCGCTTTTGTAAGATGGATTGAATAGAAGCTGAGATTAGCACTGTTAAATCAAACTGCTCATTTTTGCGAAAGTACGATTATTTAAATTTGAGTAGTCATTGCTCATTTAAGATGCAATTGTACTCAAAGAAAAGCGAGTACGTTCATGTACTCATTTTTAAGTTTTTTTTTACACTATATAAAAGTATCTATTATGACACACAGTGTCCCTACCATTATCGACAATAATTATTATAATTTCACTATTGAAGTAAGCATTAAAAAGCAAAATATAATTATGATCATCTCCCGGTTAAATTGCGACAGTAGTGTTAAAAGAAACTCTATTTTGGAACTGGAATATGTTTAATTGGTTAAAATTGCATACCTTATAAGAGATAATTTAGAATTAATTTGGTTTTTATTGGTGTTTTAACAACTGAAGAATAATGAAGAGATATTTTTATTTCTTTTTAATGACTAATTTATTAAAAATAAGGATATGTTAAATTTTAACTTATAAAAAATATAACGGGACCTATTTAAGTGGAAATTTGAAATTGATGTATGCAATTATCCAAGAGAACAGAGAAAATGTATATTTTTTATCATTTGTTTTTTTTATCATTGTTTTTATTTATCCCCGTGCGAAGAACGGGTAATTTGGCTAGTTTTTTTTATGAGACCAATAAATAATTTATCTTAATGAAATGTAGGTGTTGAACATTTTCTGTTGATTACAGAATATTTGTTGGAAATACCTCAATAATGATAAAGCGAATTTGAAAAATTTAAATTTCTGTTGTGTAGGACTTAGAAGTCTCTTTTGAATTGAATACGATTATTTCTGAATGTATTAAGCTATTACTAGATTTAAGATTATGGCACTTGCGAGTCTGTTAACTTATCAGGATGTCCAGTTAAAACATACTAATTTATGTTCAATTTGAATGGTCTTTATTTTTCTTAACGGGGTATAAGACTCAAAATCATCAAAAACATATTTTATTGCTTTAAAAAATAGTTAATTTTATTTTGAACCTAATGACACCAAAATTATATTTATACGTTAAATACAACTAATTTTTTTGCGAATCAATATTAACCTTTGATACAAAATTGCTTGAATATGTAACTTTTAACTCATTTTTTTTCAGTGATGACTTTTTAGATGTTTGATCAAGTTTATTATGTTATAAGTTCAGATCTGTTTGAAGAAGCTGCTTCAAATTTTCTTCAGTTTATTTTCAAACATATTGCTTTAATTTGTTTTTAGGGATTAGTAATATATACAATCTATTTTATAAGTATTTTTTAAAAGAAGTTTGACCAGTGACATTTGCGATTTTTTAAAATTATATTAAAAAAAATACTTTTTCAAATGAAAAAAATCTGCAAAGACAATTTATTAAACACTTTCTTTTGTTTATAAAAAAGTAAAATTAAAGTTTTTCAGAAAATATTTTCTTGACATATCAAAAATAAGAAAGGTAACTTTTTTACAATTCTTTATTTAAATTTTTTTTTATTTTTTTATAAAATGTTTTACCATGTGATTACGTTAATGTGCTTTGCAGACATATGTGAAAAAAAAGTTATAATGATATCTGTAAAATTTAAAAAAAATAAAACATTTTGTGTCCCATACCTATCAATGTTTGTCTGAATAAAAAAATATTAAAATTTTAATGTTGGTTACTAATGGCGTTTTACTTGCATTCCAGAATTATATATACTAGTTATTTGTGCATTTGAACCTATTAAATAAAAAAAGGTCCCGGTTATATGGTCGTACATGGACCTGTGGTTACAAGTGGCAAAACAGTCATCAACTTCGTTGATAAGTTCATAAATTTGCTTCTTGCTATGCCCCTGTAACATTTGATGGAAAATTCTCTTAAACGCATCTTCTACGGAAATATGCAATCTGTATATTCAGCTTTAAGAGTTCTAGTGCAATACATTAATCACATCCCTTGTAATTTTAGACCCTGAATGAATCGTTTCCTTGCTCTTTTATTAAACGATAGTGTTTCGTAACGAAAACTGAATTAGTTACATGGGTGATTCAATCAAGAGACATCCATTATAAGAATGATTTATTGCTTTACTGTAAGAGAATGAAAAAACGTTGATTTGTTACATGGTTAGAAATCTGTCTGGTTACATATCTATCAGTCGGTAGTATTAGTATTAGAGACTGAATTTAAGGCATGTATTCACGTGAAATCTATTTAATGTCTAAAAGAGATGGATAATTCGAAAAAATTCTCATTGTATTAACGTCAGAGGCGATTTATTTTCGAAAAGGTATAAAGTAATTGTCACATTTCGAGATAACAGATTTTGGGTAGTTAGTTTACACCGTCAAATTCAATACCAATATGCAAGGTTGTATATTTCTTTGCTAAATTTGGTTTATTCGGATGTGAAAACGAAGGATTACAGCCAATTGGTAACGAATAGATATAATTCTTAAAGTCACAAAATCGGAAACCGCATCGCATCTTTTGGGTATAAGATTTACCCCAAATTTTAATGTATTATTTAGGAGTATTTTTATCCTTTTTTTATATACAGTTAAATGTGATTATTCATGTTTCAATATTTTCATAAATTTAATGTATCTAAGTAAATAAAACTGCTTATTTTTAATCAACTGAAAGGCTAATAGAAATAGGAAAATTATAAATTTAAAGCATTGATAATTTCAGTTCATTCCAAAGTTTTTATCCCACCTTCGTTTCATTATTGTATTCTCTTATAATTTAGTTAGTGTACATTAAACTAACTTCTACTATGTAAAACAGAAATACATATAAAATAACGTATGTGAAATTTCAAACGTAGAGGATTGAATTTTGTTTACCAGTTTTTATTTTTATGCTCTCCTTATCTGAAACAAATAATAATGTCTGTTAAATTAAGGACATTCTTCTATGTAAACTTAAAAGCTACTTAAAGTTTTAAAATATTGCTACTAAATAACTAATTGAAATTACTTAGATTAGTAAATAGATAATTAATATTTAATATGTAGGTAAATTGTAAAATATTTTTGAGAAATATTTAAAGTCGTTTCTCCTCTGACAAAAACTTGCTGCGGCCCGTTTTGAAACTAAATCCTGGCTACGCCGGTGAATATAGCTACTAATTATAGACATTATTAGTTATTTAAAAGCTTATTACTAATTTAAAGGTAATCTAGTGCTTATTTTGGAAATCAAGTATATTTTTTTATGAACGTAATAACAATATTATGGTAATTTTATTAGGAACAATTAAATAAGTATCAAAACTGTTAGCCTAAAATACATTGTATTTTAGATTTATAAACAGAAATGTGTCAATATTAGTAATAAAATATGTTTAAAATTTCAGTATGATTTATTTTAAAAATCCTGATGTATACTTAGGATCTTCTTGATGAACAGCCCATGGGAATGATAAATTAAATAATTAAATTTTAATTTTAATATTTATCAAATAAAATGCATCCGTGGGAAAATGAGCACTGAAGTAAATTAAATATAGCTTCATTTTTAATGTTAAAGGACTAAACTTCCAGGAATTTTTGGAAATTATTTAGTTACACTCTAAAAAATATAGTGCTATCGTATTTAAGAATACAGTGTCTATGAAATGCACATATAAACACACTTAATATGATTCTTAATAAAAAACTTATTTGATGTGTTTGGGAAATACTTTAGCAGCTATTGACTTGAAAGACTTATGATAATATAATTTATTTTATATTAGAAAAATAATTAAGAGTTCAAAGTGACTGCAGAGAGAAATAAGTGTCTACTGAAGCATATTTTCTATTAAAAGTATATGTATTGAAGTTGAAATTTTCTAAAATAGTATTTAATTGTTACTATTCATGTCTTCAGTTATAGAAATTAAAAATATTTTTTTACAATACATTTGCAGTGATTTTTAAAAAATATTTAATTTTAAGAAAGATTTGATGGTTAGCAAAATTCAATGAATAGAATTTCAGTTAAACCAAACATTCAAGAACTCAATTTTTAAATATAATTTTGTAAAATAAAATAATATTTCAAGCGTTAGTTTATTATACAATTTTAAAAACCAAAATAAAATTAGAATCGTGAAATGGAGAATTCGGCCTCATTTTAAATACTTAATTTATTTGTTAATATTCCCATAAATAAACCACATTTACAAATTCTTAAATTGTATTTGCATTTTAGAACATTGTATTAATATATAAATATCAAATAAAAAAGAAGGAATTATTAATACAACATCCATAATTCTGAAATGAAACAAATTTAATGCAATTGTACGCAATTTAATATAATTAAGGTTTCTGTTTCAAAAGCTAATAAAGTAGCCTCAAAAGGCGGCAGAATTAAAGGTATACACGTAACGTTGTTGATAAAATATAAATAGTAATCAAAAGTAATTTCAAAAATTTATTTCAAAGTATCTCTTTAAAATAAGTTTCAAATAATTAAAATATGTATTTAAAATTCGTTTTTATCTCTGATTATTGATACTATTTATTTTTACATAACATACTATCTCTATATCTGTACTTTTCTGTCTCCATAACTTGTCATAACAGAAAGGATATTGTACAAAACTACCGCGCTACAAAGTCCCGGCCGAGAGCTAGACGTAACTAGTCTCTAAATGATACTTTCCAACTTTACTCAGCAGATGGCGCAGCTCTTATAACTGTTTCCTCAACATTTGCACTAAAAATGCGTCTTTTCAGGACACAGTGGGGGCACCTCGATACGACATCCGGCAAAAGCGCGTCCCGGATTTTGTTAGAAAACTGATTTTCCACGGCCGGACGCAGAGCAGAGGAACTTTCATAGCAACCCCCTGCGCTCTAGTTCGCTCTGTTGCAAAGCTCTTTTCTGGAACTTACGGGCGTCTTTATGGTCGCTTTATGGGGCTCCATCTCAGCATGAGCTAGGGCTGCTACAAATTGGAAAAGCATATTCTACCCCGTTCGCAAAATAAATGGGAACTTGTAGTTTGCGAAATAAATGTCCCGTAGCAAGAATATGAAGAAAACGATGAGTTCCGAGACTTTTTGAATATTTTCTCTTAGAAACTTCTAAACTTTTTGTTAACACGGATACTTTAAAAAGAAATAAGTCCGGTTTAAAAGTAATAGATAATATAGTAAATTTCAACCAAAATAAGTGCTAGTTAATGAATGGTTTAAGTGATTCAGTATGAAGTGACACTCTTTGTCGTAGGAAAAATATTGTTTTTGGCTGGACAATTTATTGATAAATAATGTCACAGTCTTTAGGTCCCGATTACCATTCTGAAGGGCATCCTCCGCAGAATGGGCCCCAGGAAGAAGAAGCGAAAGGTATTCCTCCTTCTGGAAAACTTGGTGGCTCTCAAGTCGAACTTGGGAGCGCTTTGAAGATGTTTCCCACTGGTGCAATAATCCCAACTAAAAAGGAACACTTTTACCAACTCCTTTGGAATAACAAGCATGTCACTGGAACCTTGTGTGCTGTGTTCTGGTCCTTTGGTATGTGCGTTGCCTTTCTTGGACCTACTTTGTTGGACTTAGGATGCAAGACCAATACTGTCTTTGCCACCATGTCTTGGGTTTTCTTTAGCCAGTCCCTGTTTGTTCTGCTGGGATCTGCATGTGGAGGTGTTCTCGTTCAAAGGTAAACTTCTTGATATATATATCTTCAATTATATGAAAAAATTCATTGGGAATGTAATGAGGTTATTTGCAATGTAATACGTGGAGTTATGACATAACGTAAAGTTATGTTTTGACACAAAAAAGTTTTGTTAAAGAGTTTTTAAATAAAATAGAGAGTATAATTAGAAATAAAAATAAACATTAGAATAACGAATACACTGGAGGTTATATTTTAAAAGTATATAAAGCAAATATAGCACACTCTTCTGACTATTTAAATTATATAAAAAACTTCATTAGGAATGTAATGAGGTTACTTACAATGTAATAAGTAGAGTTATGAAAAACTTTAAGTTATGTTTTGACACAAAAAAGTTTTGTTAAAGAGTTTTAAAATAAAAAAGAGATTATAATTAGAAATGAAAATAAACATTAGAGTAACGAATACACTGGAGGTTATATTTTAAAAGTATATAAAGCAAATATAGCACACTCTTCTGACTATTTCAATTATATAAAAAACTTCATTAGGAATGTAATGAGGTTACTTACAATGTAATAAGTAGAGTTATGAAATAACTTTAAGTTATGTTTTGACACAAAAAAGTTTTGTTAAAGAGTTTTAAAATAAAAAAGAGATTATAATTAGAAATGAAAATAAACATTAGAGTAACGAATACACTGGAGGTTATATTTTAAAAGTATATAAAGCAAATATAGCACACTCTTCTGACTATTTCAATTATATAAAAAACTTCATTAGGAATGTAATGAGGTTACTTACAATGTAATAAGTAGAGTTATGAAATAACTTTAAGTTATGTTTTGACACAAAAAAGTTTTGTTAAAGAGTTTTTAAATAGAAAAGAGATCATAATTAGAAATTAAAATAAACCTTAGAGTAACGAATACACTGGAGGTTATATTTAAAAAGTATATAAAGCAAATGTAGCACACTATTCTGACAATTTCAATTATATAAAAAACTTCATTGGGAGTGTAATGAGATTTTTTGCAATGTAATACTTAGAGTTATGAAATAACGCAAAGTTATGTTTTGACACAAGAAAATATTGTTAAAGAGTTTTTAAATATAAAAGAGATCATAGTTAGAAAGCAAATATTATACATAAGCAGATATTACATAAAGCAGATATAACAAGCACACTATTTTGACATTTATAAAACAATTATATAATTTGACCAAACGCACTAGATTGATCGAAATTATAAAAAAAAAAAGGTTTTAAAAACATCAGATACTAGGATGTTTTTTATATAAGTGAATTTCTTAAAACTTTCAGAATAAACTTTTGGAGCTGTATCACACTCAACATGATTTAAACTTGCGTATTTTAATAGAAAAAATAATGAATGTAACATAAAAATAGGTATTTCAATTCATTTCTCAAATTGTAAATTGAATAAAGAGCATTTCCTCAGTAAATAAGAATAATTAATGTATCCATACCATTATTTGGTATTTAAATTATTCAATCTCTAACATTTTGGAGTAAATATATAAATTATAATGGAATTAAATTGATTGAGGTAGATTGATATTTTTGCATTAAAGGCTTTTGTTTTGAAATGATTCGCTTTTTTTTTATTAACATAGTGTTTTCAAAATTTGAATATAAGCTGCAAAAGGTACGAAGATATATGGCTCAATGCGCGAAACGTTTTTTAAAATTGCCTATTTAATGAAAGCATAACTTGCTTTATAACCCTCTGAGCATTTCGAAAACATTTTAAAATTGTAAAGTTGTTTTCTCTACAAAATAGTTAACTTTACATCTCCAATGCCTTTATACTAGTGGTTCTGTGACAATAGCCCCCGCAACCATATATATATATATATATATATATATATATATATATATATATATATATATATATATATATATATATATATATATATATATATATATATATATCGTTATGATTTCCCTACCTTTTCTTTACTCAACTACTTTACCTGTTAAAAATATATTTAAAATATTTAAAAAGGATTTTTTTATAAACTACTAGTATATTCAATTATAAAAACCTGACTCCTGGAAAAATTAACAAACATTGTCTATTTGGATTACATGTTTTCCAAATAAATTGATTTTTGTGTACGGTTCTATTGAAATATAATTTATTTTATGATGCAAATAAAATTTTAAATATATATAAATTTTAATATATTTAATATAAATATTTAATTTTTTATACGATTCAAATAATTTTTTTTCTATTGGTAGGTGACTTGGTATTTTACTTGATATGCAGACTAAAAATGATAGATAAAGTTAATAGGATATAAAAATCTCTCCGAAAAGTCATCTGTCGTATATGAATTTTTGAATTTAAACTTATCCAAAAAAATGTATTCTGGGATGATTTCCTAAAAAAAATTCCATCTATATGCAAGTTGTGATTCAATTTTTCTGACTTCAATAAAAGTAATGTGGAAGAAAAACTTTATGGTAGTCTCGGAGCAAACTCTAAATTCTATTGCGCGTTGTTAAAATATGCAATTTTTATTCGAGAGCATTATTTTATAACAAAAAATAATATTTGTTACAATTTATTGTTATAGGGAGCTTTTAGTCAGCTGTGATAAATACCAAAAATAAATTCTATAACAAGATTGAATGAAAATAAGAATTTTAATGGAATTCAAATTTAGAACAAATTGTGTTTCTAGCACACGTAAAGAGCGTTATGTATTTGTTTTATAAGTATTTTTAGTGTTATATTATAAATAATTATTGCGTTTAAATTAATGTACGCATGAATAGGCACATCTAATATATATTCATGAATTATGGAATTTTCATATATTTAAATTAATATATATTGTTTGTGTTAGTTAATTGTTAATTTTTTCTAGGTGAATGAAAATAATTTTACTGAAAGTTAATATTATTCACTAATTTCTATGTTTGAAAAATATTTTTGCAGATTAGTTTCAAAAATAAAAAAAATAAATAAATTAGGGTATAGTAATTTAAGGCACTAAACATCGCCCATGCGGTCTCGTAAGTAAAATTGCTCACTGACTGCTGTTTTAAACGTAATATCATAAAAGTTATTTAAAAGAGGTTGTTTGATTTTTTATTAAGATAAAAGGATATTGATATAATCTATGTTTTATTTAAAAGGTGGGTTAATTCTTATTGATAATTCCTCTGTTTTCACTAACAAAGAATAAATTGACACATTAAGGATGGTATGGTATAGTTTGTATTAAAGTATTGGCGTTTGTGAATGGAATCCAGAATCAAAAATCTATGTAGTTTGTCCTTTAATAACCTTCAACTCTCGAATTTGTATAATGAAGATTTATTTTATCCATACAGTACGTTTAATAAGAATATTAAAAGAACTTTAAATACCAATGAAAAGTTTCAATCTACATATTGTCAAGAAATTAGACGCACCTTAACTTGCGGTTACTTGGACCCAAAATAAAAAAAAATGTTTTAAATCCCATAATTTTGCTTTTATTAAAATATGGATGACCTTGAGAAAAAAGGACATTTTGCATTACAAGTGGAGTTATATGCGTAAAGTTTTCAAAATTATTGGGGAGGGGCTCAAGACTATAATTTTTAATAATTGGTATACACTTAATGAGAGTTGAACAATTTTTTTAAATATTCGAGGGGGGAGGGTCTGAAGTCAATGGACCCAATACAAGTTTACGTGTATGAGTAATGCGATTTAAAAAAGGAAATTAGTACACCAAAACTAATAAAAAGAAAGTTGTTTTCATTTCCAATGTAAATTTTTTTTTTCATGTATTATTATCCTTAATAGGACCAGTTAGAAAGATATAAAGAGGCGTAAAATATTTCATTCAACATTGCAGAATTTATGATGTATTTTCAATGTATTTTCAAATTTAATGTCAAATTACATAAACGTTCTTACAACTAAAATGCCTCTAAGTGTTTTATTTTCAAATCCTAAGTCCTACTTTAGCCCATTATCTATTAAAATTGTTTATTTCATGAGGAAATGTAGCGTGGGTCCAAGTTACCCCAACGCGGGGGTTACTTAAACCCAAATTTCAATAATTTATTATATAAATATGAAATTAAAATCTCCTAGAATCTTAGAAAAATATGACAAAAGTAGTAAAAATTAGGTTATCAGTATTTTTAATGTTTTTATAAGACTATCCTTTAGTAAGAAATGTACAAAAATGTCACTTTTTGGGTCGAAGCAACTCCCTGTTACGGTACATCTTTAGTCAAACCTATAAAACCTTCTATTAAAATCCAATTATACAATGAGGGTATGCACTTAACGTTAAGCCTAATAAATCATCTGCCCCGTAGTGTTCTATGTGACCGAACATGGATGTTTTACATGGATGACAAGGGGGTTCTAATAAAAAACATTTCCTATTCACGTTTGCCAATTCTTTGAAGATCACCCGTAATATCTTAATAAAATGACGCACTAGAAACAGCAGCATATTACGAAAATTAGTTCTTTGTAGTCATAGCAACGATGAGTCGTAGCCGTGGATAGTTGAAATTGAGTTTGGGTGCTTTCAACTAATTAGGTTGCCATTCTCCAGAGACATTTTATTAAATTGAATCTTGATTCGTAAGAGACAGTATTTCCCATAAGCAATTTTGAAGTTGTTTACCATTTATTTTTATTGTAGACATTAGATCTCTTGCATTTTAGATATGTAGATCAAGTGTCTCACTGGAATAATGTTTGTTTTATTTTTGGAAAATGAGATATGGGATTGACAAAAAGGCTTATTGAAATTGAGGGTGATTTAAGTGACGTTTGTTAAAATAACAATATTTTTAGTTCGTTTTTTTTTGTTGTTAAATATTTTACATTATTTGTAAATAGAATATTAATAAAATTAATTAATAAGTTTGTTTCAAAAATGTTATGTGTTTTAACAGAAGAAATATACAGTATTACTAAAATTCTAGAGCGCCATGTTTATTCGCTTTTCTACTATTTACGAACTTGAATAACTTAGTCTATATATAGAAAATTTGATTAAAAAAATATGTACTAAGTTGGTGCATAAATATCTAAAACTAGATATGAAACATGATTAAAAATATTAAATTTATAAATTTGTTCGTCCTTTTTATTTTACAAAAAAAAAAATCTCAAATTCTATTGTATCAAAAAATATGTATAAAATAAAATATTCTTACGGTAAATTTATAAAAAATATATAGTTTCAGACATTTAAATAATTTATTAAGATAAGAATTAAGATTTTTCCAATGCCTATAAATAAGTAATTGAATAAAGTAAAATGGCTCTTTTTTTATTTGAATGATCAGGATGTATACTGTATTTATAAAGAAAACAGAATATTCGGTGTATCAATTAAATTTAAGAAAAAACTGTTTGTGAAGTCTATTTTCGCGAACATATAGAATGCACATCCTTTCAATAGTTTCTTTTGTAGCGTTTAATCACTAGAAATTGTCTTAAAACATTTCGTAAATTTTCTCAGAACTGTTACGTTTTTATACGAAGTAAATTGGAATGACATTGTCATTTTAACTCCTTCAGACCTGGTGTACTGTATACTGGACATCAACTTTCAATCAGCACTTTACCAACGGCTTAAAGTAATTTTCTACTTTTTGCATAGAGATTGTATATTATACTAGAGCGGCCAGCAAGTGACTTTTGCTGTTCCAACACGGAAGGCACCATATTTGTTAGGGAAATATTGTGCGCATGCGCGAGCGAATGTTGAAATTTTCACGTTCTTTGACAATTAACAAAATAATTCGCACTTCCTAACATAGATTTCAGAAGTTTTAATATAGAATCGCAACAAAGAGGACATTTAGTAGGCAAAACACACTTTAATTTGACAAATATTAAGAGTAAAGCATTAAATATAAAATAATATTAAATAACTATATAAATCTTTTTTTATAACTCGACAAGTCAAAAATGTTAAATACTTCCTCCGGTTCCACAAACGATGCCAGACTCGATCATAAGAAATAATCTATCGTTCTTTTTTATTTAATTTAATAATTTGAGTAAATATTAATATAAAAAACTTTATTGATCGACAAGATACTGAAATTCTCTACTGTTTTTTTAGAATTCTAAATTACTTTCTGCAATAAACAATTACATTTGTTGCCATTCAGCAAAACAAACAAAACACCAAACGATACAACTATTAATATAATATACGTAAACTAATTAAAACTAATAAACGGAATAGTATAAACAATCAATTTTACTCATAAACGAAGAAGAGAGAAACTGTTTAGTGCATCAGCAGACGATATTTTTTTATACATGGAAATATACGGAATTAAATCTCGTTCTTTTGTTTAATCCGTTAATGACGTCACGTGAGTAGAGTTTATAAAAAATAAATAAATAAATATTTCCGAAAAATTAATTCCCTTCAATTCTTTTTTTCCCTTACAATGGCGGCGTCCAGGTTAGTTAATTTCTTTCTTATCTAAAACCATTAGCTGGTCGCGTGATATCCACTATAGTATATCCACTATCCACTATAAGAGATCTGTGACTTTATGTAGTAATTGATTCTCTACTTCTTGTAGTATAATCTTTCATAAAAGTTTTTTAGCTTAGAATCAGGCAACTCCGAGATATTGTTGATGTTTTGAAAGCATGTCGGCGAAGTGAAAAGGAGAGTGTAAAATACACTAAAATATTGTATACATTTTAATAGTTTGTTTTCGTAATTTTAGTGGTGTATTTTGAATTTTGAATAAGTAATAAATAAATTAAAAGTAAAATTGAAAGATTTGATATTAATTTTTTTTTAATTTTTACTACTTTTATTAAAATTTTCTAAAATTTTGTATAAAAAATAATTTTTAACATAGATTATCGGATTTTAAAGTAAAAATTTATAACGCAAATATTTCAAAATTCTGACTGAAGGGGTAAAATGTTAAGTTTTATACAATGATAATTGTTGTACTTTCGATATTTCAAAATTCTTTATTCATACGTACAACACACTTTTTTTTCAAAACAACTGAACCCGTGATAATAAATACAATTGTTTATAAACAAAATTATTAATATGAGTAAAAACAATATTAATATGGATGTAATCAATGTCGTATTTAGATACTTATAGAACCTGATGTATCAAGTGTTTTGAGAATTCGATTACATTCATTGCTTAAGTTCTAAAGTTTTAGAGAATAAAGCTATTTTTGTGAATAAACTTGCCATTAAATCTACTAAAATTTTACGGATATAGTGTCTTTTATTAGTTGATTAGAATTATAAATAACGTACTGGCTTTATAAGAAGACTAAGACTAAGAATATTTGTGAACCAAATGAAAAATAACTTAAAAATATAAAATATTTTTTTATTTCTAAATTTCCCCGTTATTTATAGTTTCTCCTTTATTAATTTTCAATACAAAGTACAACTGTATTACTTTCAAAATTGTTTGATAATGAATGTATTTGAGTTTGAATCTTTTATGAATTTTTTTTTTTAATTTTCTATGCGTTTTATTTTATTATAAATAAACTTTGCACTTTAAAATAAAATGTAAGTTGTTATACTTTAATTTATTTGAATATCATTACTTTAGCACAAAGAGATTCATTTTTAGATTTTATTTCTTTATCTTTTCGTTCCATCAAATTTGCCATATCTGATACTGTGTATTGTATCCCAATTTCATGTATTCTTCTCAAATTTTACAACATCTGAAGAACGCCAATGGCTTTCTATTTTTATTTGTGATACGAGCGAAAAATACTTTAATTTGAATAGTATTACTTTAGCACGAATAAATTCATTTTTAGATTTTACATCTTTATCTCTTCTTTCCGTCAAATTTGCCACATCTGATTCTGTGTGTTGCATCCAAATTCCACGCATTCTTCACAAATTTCACAACATCTGAAAAAGTCAATGGCTTTCTATTTTTATTTGTGATACGAGCGAAAAAAACCTTTAATTTGAATATTATTACTTGAACACGAATAAATACATTTTTAGATTTTACTTCTTTATCTCTTCTCTCCTTCAAATTTGCCACATCTGATACTGTGTATTGTATCCCAATTTCATGTATTCTTCACAAATTTTACAACATCTGAAGAGCGCCAATGGCTTTCTATTTTTATTTGTGATGCGAGGGAAAATCTGGCCGTAAGTTAGGGGCCGGCGCGGGGTGTCAGGGATTAATGGGGATTTTCGAAATCCCCTTTTATGTGGCGGAGGAAAGAGAAAAGACGATAAGAAAGCCTATTCTAATCCGATTTTCATTCGAAACAGGAAATTGCAAAAAAATATATATAGTTGAAAAGAGGGAGACAGTATTTTTCTAAGAAAGTAGTTTTTCAATATTCTGTATAAGGAACCTATATAAAAAAAACCCTGCAATATTCTAACTATTATTTTTTATCTATCTATATAGTTCAAGTCGTTCACAGTTTAATAACGGATCAAAATGAATTAATTTGTAATATTGTACTGAAAAGTGTTCTTAGAACTAAATTTAAGGTCTAAAACACATTTTTTACATATTTTGAAAGGTTTAATGCGATTTTCTTTGGAAAAGTCTGTTTTTACCAGCTAAAAGTAGATTCCTCAAAATATAAAATGTATCGAAACGAAACTTGACCTGCGTGCTTGTGTCACAGAAAACTAAAACAAATAATCCTAAAATTAAAATAAAAAATTACAAAACATGGTAAGTATATAGTATATATAAATTAGGCATTTAATAAAAACATCAAAGAAACTTAGCAAATCAACTTAAAATTTTGTAATTGAAAAATAGGAAGTTTTTAAAAGCCACGTACAAATGACAATACGTTTTTATATTTTTATTTGTATATAATACATAAATCACTAAATAAATATCTTATTCATAATTTTAGACATCGATTTTCAAAGCTTTCTCTTCGAATTTCTTTGTGATGCCATAGCACTATAGCTAAGACAAAACCTCATGATCCTATAAAAATTCATTATATAGTCTTGAATTAAAAGTATTTTGTAATTTGATAAATTTGACTTTTTATTAAATTATATAAAAAAAATCTATGATAAATTATTAGTTTTTAAAAGGACTCGGTTTCTAATGGTATTGATTGATAAATTTTATACTATTTTTAGTAAAAATGACTATGAAAAAAAAAACCTAGGAAAAGATTGATTTTGAAGCTTTACTATCTTCATCTCCTCTTTCATGTTATGTGTCCCCATTTCGGAAAAGTATTATGTTTTATTTGAATTTCAAACGAACAGAGATAGTGAACGTTAAATTATAGCCTTTCCTTTCACCAATAAGATAAGGATCAAACATAAAATACGTTCTGACGTCTTTGATTAGTTTTTATAGAAGTTTTTGGGTAAAATATTTTTTTAAAAATGCGTTCATTTTTTTCGCGGAATACTTTGTGTAATTTTTAGTAATTGGAAATGAAATGTTTTGAATAAGGTCTTTTAAACTAAAATATTTCTTGATTAAGTTAAGATATGAAATTTTGATATTTCCAATTTTTTAGAAACATAATAAACAAAAATGTATGGATTTTCACTCAAACTCTTTGATCCATTTTCACAAACATTTAGTTATACATATTTCCTTCAAAATTGTGTTTAACATAATTTTTTTTATCCAAGTTTGCGCTTTATAATATTTTGAGAGCAAAAAAATCATATTCTTAAATATTTTCGCGGCTTTTTAATGTTTATCACAAAAACTTTGTTTTTGCAAGAATAATATAAAAACTTTTATTAAACGTTTAGATAAGATACTTTGTCCTTTAAAAAATATCACGCACAAATTTTTTCTAGTATTTCAAGGAAAATAAAGTGTCGCTTCCGCAGATGTGTAGACCTTTTTTTATCGATAATAGTTATTTTAAATTAAAAAAAATATTAAATTTTATAGTGAACACGCTTTATTAATACATAATAAAGATAGCATAAATACTATATTATTCAATTAGTGTTGCTATGCAAGCGCAATATATTTAATACGAGACCAAACTGGTAATAAATCTAGTGACTTTATATGATTAATATATTCGCCAATAAGCATTGGAATTGATATCTTTATTAATCAACAGAGAGACTTTAGCAATAAAACTTAATTATAGCAAGAATAAGTTGAATGTGAAAAGACGCCCTCGTTTATGGGGTAAATATGTGGCGGTGCTTATGTTTGAGGTTCAGCTCTTATTTCGGTCCCTTTTTAATTGAAATGTGCAATTGCTCTAGCAGATATCTCTAAATACAACACTGTAAAAAATAAGGTACTTAAATATGAATACTTGATCATACTTATTTTTATTTAGTACAATTGCATCGTAATGAGCGGTGATGTACTCAAATTTAAGTAATCGTACTTTCTCAAAAATAATCAGCGGGATTTAATATTGCTAATCTCATCTTCTGTTCAAACCATATTTACAAAGCCACCTGACAAACTTAAAATAGTTGTTCAGAAGATTGTTTTCCACATTATTTGATGTCGATTGCTTAAATGGAAACTGAGTTATTTCAACTGAGTTATCTTACTTCTCATTCTTTTGACACATCTTTTTAACATTTATTCTGTTTATAATTTCTTCACGTCGTCGTGGTAATACAACGGATAAAGCACTGGGATGTGGTGCCTGAAGATTTGGGTTCGATTCCCGGTAAGTCTGGGTTGTAATTGTTGATATTTATTGAAACTGATTTATGAAAGCAGCTTATATAGGCAAGCTACTGCTCTGTTTATTCGTTTCTACTCATTTTTGAGTACGTGTCTTTTTAAAAAAGAAACTTATGTATTCGGAGCTATGATAAGCATCGAATATACTCAAAAATGAGTAAAATTTACTTATTTTTGTGTACCTATTTTTAACAGTGCATATTGTGTTGACTTTTGGCCAAACCATGCTATTTTTTTTAAATAAAATATTTGGTCATTTTTAACAAAGTGAAAGCAAAGTTTAAAGAAAGTTAAAATTGTATAACAAGGCTAAAAATTTAACTTTTAAAAATACAAGGACATTAGTATATTGGGTAAAATATTTAAAAAAAAAACTTTTTATACTTTTAACTTCATTCATTATTTCATATCAAAAAGGAAATTGGATAATAGAAAATAAATTATGGATATCGCTTATTTTAAAAATTCTTTTACTTTTATATATATTTTAAATTTTCATAAAATTTAGGTTTATAAAATATAGAAACGACAATAATTTTCCCTTTATAACCCATTTGTAATGTCCGATTGATATATAAGGCAGCATTTATTCAACGTTTTAGATCGAATATTCGCAGTGATGTGACAACGTTTGTGACAAGACGAACAAATGCGGTTGTCCTTTTTCCTATCTCGTACTTGACAACAAAGAAACGGGGAAAAAATGTGGTGTTAGAGGAAAAAATGTGGGGTAGGAAATGCAGTGTTTCTTTTTGCTCTTTTATATGACATCCGACATTCTTTCAAAGGCTACAAAAGAATAAATGTGCAAAGCAAATCCAGTTTCTTAGCACTAAAAATGAAGAAAAAAGACAATACATTTATATTTTTTGTCTAAATAAAATTTTGAGAAATATTTCTAACACATTATTTACATTTAGTCTTTTCAATATGTTTATAATTGATTTGCTATTTAAAGATTTCAGTCAATACAGCTACAATTAGAACACTAAATAGAGTATAATTCAAAATCGTTGAAAATTTTAACATATAAATTTTAGCTGGATTAATATGAAACCGAAACCTTTACTAGTGTTGAATAATTATGAAATAATGAATTACAAATAGATATTTTGAATATTATATAAATGTTGATCTTGAATTTTATATAAGTTTATAATATATTGTGTCTTATGCAAACTAGTTATATGAAGTTTACCACTTTTCATATTTTTACCATATATAGGCATTCTGCGTTTTTGTGGTATTTGTATTATTTTAGAGTTTCTATAGCTGGATTTAAAAAAATGAAATTGTCAGAGGTGCCTTTTGATTAAAGCCTCATATGAACAACTATATGTTTAGTTCAACTGTCATTTTTTTCGTGGTGCTCATATGCTCCTAAAAACTATTTAAATTAACATAACATATTGTATAATATATCATTATATTACTCATTAAAACACTAAAATATGTGCATAAATTATAATATTTAGAGCTTACTTTAATATAAAACTATTTTCTTTGTGACTAGCTGAAATTTATTTATCTATGTATAAACAAATTTATAGTCAATGAAATGGGATAACCTAAACGTCAAAGAGACATTATTTAAAGAGTTTTTTATATATTTTAGTTATTTAGAGAGTTTATTATTTCATTTTAATTATGAAAATTAACAAATGTTAAAATTTCCGTCAATTAAAATATAAATGTTTAATACCAAGCTATGTAATGCAAATAATTGATTAGATATAAAAATAGATAACGGGCTCTTAAAATCAGATAACCTTTTTAGAAAATAACTTTAATCCTTTCAGGTTAAAAAGTATTATTAAATTGTTATCTTAAAGTTTAAAAATACATTTTCGACTAACGTAAATTTGTAAAAAGGGTTTTCTTCTATGTACTATATTTTTTAGATAACTTTTTTGTATTATTTACGTCCTATTTTAAAATAGACATGTGCCTTGTTTGCATATAGAACTTTCAAAAATCACGATGCCAATTATGTATTTAAATCGATCGGATAGTCGTATCTATGGATACGGATCTTCTGCCAGTATTCTTTTTATTTTCAATGCATACTCACCAAAAGTAATGAAAGTGATCGACTACAGAAAAAATACGCAGGAAAAATCAATACTAATAATACTTGCATTCATATTCACTTTTTAGAGATGAAGTAGATATGAAATATTCTCAGTTTTAAATTGCGTTGCACTGTGAAAATTCTATTGAAGTAATGGAAAGCAGTTTTGGATGGATAGAGTATAATAGTGCAAATAATATATTGTTAAAAAAACTTATTAATTTTTGGTAATGATTTAAGAAAATTCAGTTCGAAAACTAATGTGTAATTGAAGTTAAATGTGGAGGCTGTATAAAATCTAAAAGGATTGAATAACTAGTATGTAGATCCTTCACAACATTACTTGAAAGTTACGTAGTATACTAAGAGTTTTTGTAAAACTATCTTGATAAGCTATTTTTCCCTTTGGTGTGTTTATTTTGAAAGTAAACATTTTATTTTTAAATATAAATTTTATACATTCGGTGTTAAATGTAAATATTCGTATATTTGAATTACATGCATTAATTCTCACAATTCATTGATATTAAGGTCTTATCCTTTTATTCTCCATTGCATCATCATTGATTGAAATATATATTTTTTTCTTTTAAATTTATAGATTAAATATAATGATTTTATGCAAGGTCACACATGATTTATTATCATTATTATTTTATCTGGATTTAGGAGTAAACAGAAATATTCTTGCGTAAACATGTATGCTCTCCTATAATTAATGCCTAACAGCTTTATAAAAAATTTATTTATTTTTATTCCGCCTGAATTAAATTTGATACTAACTTTTGACATTGCAAAGTTTATCAAAAAGGAATTTTAAACTAAGATATTTTCGTTTACTATTTTCAATTCACACAGCTCTTTGGAAAGTGTATTACATTTAAATTTATTTGTCTTCATTAATGCACTAAATTCACTCTCAATATTATCTCTAAATTGTTATGTTATTTAGAAAGATTTGTATTGAAGGGCAATTTGTAAAAACATGAAAATAAACTACTTTGTTTAAAATGCTTCAACTTTACCACTAAACATTCGTTCCAAGAAAGGAAACTGAACGGTTTCACAAAGAACAAAATATCGTTTATATAAATGTTGCAAACTATGTTTATAATAAGAAATAAATATAAACTCAATGTTTTTAAAATTAATATGTATTAGGAAACATTTTTATTTAAAAAAAAAGAAGTATACATTAAATTCACTGCAAAATATCCGTTTATTTCTTTATACTTTAATCACTTTTGGCCGAAAACATTTTGTTCTAGTTAAGGAAAATTCTATGGATTCATTCGAAGAAAATAAAAACTTTTTCATTTCGTTTCTCATTATAAAAAATTGTATCCCCAGTTCATTGTTGTTTATAGAGACATTTCTATTGATCGTACACTTTTAAAGTTTCTTTTTGAAACTTCGGATTCCATACAAGTTACCGTGTACTGTTAAAAATAGGTAATCAAAAATAAATATAATGTACTCATTTTTGAGTGCATTCGATGCTTATCATAGCTACGAATGCATAAGTTTTATTTTTGAAAAAGACATGTACTAACAAATGAGTACTATGAGTAAAAATGAATAAAAAGAACAGTCGCTTGCCTATATAGGCTGCCTTCATAAATCACTTTCATTAAATATCAACAATTGCAACTAAGTCTTACCGGGAATCGATCCCAGATCCTCAGGCACCGCAGCCTACTGCCTTATTCGTTGTGCTACCAGGGTGACGCGAAGAAGTTATAAACGATGGAAATGTTAAAAATGTCTGGCAAAAGAATGGGAAGTAAGATAATTGAGCAGTAATAACTCGACATCAAATAATGCGGAAAACCATCTTCTGAAACACTATTTTAAGTTTGTCAGGTCGCTTTGTTAAGATGGCTTGAACAAAAGCTGATATTAGCAATATTAAATCCCATTGCTCATTTTTGAGAAAATACCATTACGTTAATTTGAGTACTTCATCGCTCATTTACGATGCAATTGTACTCAAAGGAAAATTAGTATGTGCAGGTACTCATTTTTAAGTACCTTTTTTTTACAGTGCATGGTGAAAACAATTTATGCCCTGTTCATTATTGTTTACCGAGACATTTCTATTGATCGTACACTTTTAAAGTTCCTTATTGAAACTTCGGATTCTATACAAGACACCGTATGATTCCATACAAAGTATCTTATGATTCCATACAAGATACCGTATGATTCTATACAAAGTATCTTATGATTCCATACAAAATACCGTATGATTCCATACAAAGTATCTTATGATTCCATACAAGATACCGTATGATTGCATACAAAGTATCTTATGATTCCATACAAGATACCGTATGATTTCATACAAAGTATCTTATGATTCCATACACGATACCGTATGATTCCATACAAAGTATCTTATGATTCCATACAAGATACCGTATGATTCCATACAAATTATCTTATGATTCCATACAAGATACCGTATGATTCCATACAAGATACCGTATGATTCTATACAAGAAACCGTATGATTCCATAGGAAGTACCGTCCTGATTGCTATTTTACCCGCCGTAAAAAAAAAACGTAAAAAATAAAATTCTCGGCATCAACTACGTCCGTTTTCCCATAATGAATTCACAACAGCTTTATAAGCCATTCCGTATATAATATCATTTATCACGGAATTTATATTGACCATGAACCTCCCAACCAACTGTAACTGCGATTTTATTGCATTCGTTAGATGATAGGGAGGGAAAAGAAAAGAAGAAAAAAAAAAAGCAAAGCCACCCCCCTCTCGAACTCTGTAACTCAATAGAGTATGTTCAACAATGGACCCCTTCGGAAATTGCTTTCATCTGGGGGGGGGGGGGAACGTGGGGGTCGAAACCCAGAGGGGGTGAGATTGGTTTCGAGTTGACAGGTTTCAGAGCGAGTCGAATCCACTTGGGACAACTCAACAGTGGGCTGGTGACTGTACTGGGGGGTGGGGGTTCTATCTGTCTGAGTTATATGCAAATAATTCCGGAATGGGGTTTTACGCCCAGAAATATTTGCAAAGCGAGAGTCGTGGATCGAGATTGAATGAAGAAAGTGTTTGTTTAAGTGCTATGGAACTGGCGTTGTTTTTGAAGGGTTGTGGAAATGTGTTTTTAAATGCGGTAAATTAAGATGTTTTTCGTCTAAGTGCTTGAGTTAGAGGAGGTCTGTTACTTCCATTCTGTTTCGTTTAATTTTGTATTTTTTATATAAAAAAGGTATTGAGATTAAATACTAATATAAGGTTATTATTATTTTTATTTTTTTGATGGTGAGGATTATTTAATTTTTTTTAACATAACTTCTTGATTTGAAAAATACGATAAATAAAAAAACTTAGTCGAAGAGTATTTTAAGTGTTTTAAATGTGTACATATTGTTGTCTCCGATGAAGTAACATTTAAAAATAATTTTTTTAAGTATTGTAACTAGAATACACTACTTTAACTAATAGTTAACATTATTATTGAGCAAATGCCTTGGAAATAAAATTTATCTTTGAAAGTTTGTAGTGGAATACTTTTTGTGTGTTTCATTAAGATAAAAGAGGTCTGTTATTTTCATAGTGTTTCGTTTTAATTTGGTATTTTGTAAAAAATATATATATTAAGATTAAATATTCATTTAAGGTTGTGTTTTTTTTGTTGTTGGGGGGATTATTTAATTCTGTTAACATGACTTGAACAATATGATAAATAATCAATCTGTGTTGAATAGCATTTTAAGTGTTTCAGATGTGTACGCGATTGATAAATTAGATGAAGTATCTGTAACATTTAAAATTAACTGTTTAAGTAATTGGAATTAAACAATTTTAATTCAATAGTTAATATTATTATTGAGCAATGAGCAAATGCCTTGGAAATAAAGTTATTTTTTAAAGTTTGTGGTGGTATACTTTGGGCGTGTTTCATTAAGATTTGAGTTTGAATTGTATGTCTTGTTTAGAACTACTTGGTGCAGCCTATGTGTTATACAGTACATATCCAAGCACTCAGGACAAAATAGCAGAAATATTTTTATAATGGTTGGTCTAAAAATATTAAGTTAAAAATATTATTACAGTTCAATTTATTAAAACCAGTTATACCGATATTAGAGAAGTAGTTTGGCTATATTTAAAAAGCTAATATTACGTTAAAAGAATATGATGAATGAGTTAAAATAGTATCTCGTTTGAACTATAAATTTACGTCACATATAAAAATAAAATATTTTTACTAAGTACATAATTCTTAATTTCTTTGGTATTTATTTGAAGGGTACAAGGGAAAAACCCCATCATTGCATGACAATCGATTCTGAGAAAAACGCAATTTTGAGTTTGTCAATGAATAAAAAAACGGTACTATTTCCTTAAAAGATTGTAACAAGTCGCCAAACAAAGTTTTCAGTCGCCGTATTCATCAACTGATGGGAATGCCATCGGATTTAAGAGTAAAGTATCCGGCTCGTTGGTTTGTTTGGTAAACGTCGTACTAGAGCTGCACAGTGTGCTATTGACGATGATTAAGTTTCTATCTCCAAGGACAGATACGGGAACACTGCATCCGGCTCGTAATATGAGGTTTACGAGTTCGAATATCTACGTGGCCTTGATAATTACAGAGATATTGTGGGATCGGAAGGTTGCTAGCTTCGTTCCTAAACAAAAGTCCTTTCGAGTGAGTTAGACTCCGAACCGTTGTCAATAGCTCACTTTGCAACTCTAGCACAACGTTAATTCAACAAACCAATCAATCCAGATAACTGACACCAATTGCCCATTGTGTGCCAATTCAGATAGTACTTGACCGATTCTTTTCATTTGGCCGTGGTTTATTATGAGTCACTGGTAAACTAGTTGATATGGGTAAACAACCTTGGTACATTTTTGCACGTTCGGAATTTGAGTCCATTTAAGAAAATCGAACCAGAAAGACATTTATTTAAAGCATTCAATCTTACTTTGGAGTGAGTGCAATTTTTTTTTATTTTTCACAATGATTTCAAATTCATAAAAATACTACAGTTTTTTTTTAAATTTAAATATATGAGTTACAACAGGCGATCTATGTCTTTACAGATAATTAAAAAAAATATAAAATAGCATGCTCAGGCAAAAAATATAAATTCCCAAACAGTGAAAATCATTTTTCAATTGCAAAAATAGTGTGAGCGTCAGTGGGTTAAAATACAGAAGGAGATGAAAACAGAACAATCGTCAACATAGAAACGGTTCGATGCCATTTATGCATTGGTACTTTACTTGATTCCATTAGTGGCACTGAGTCAGGCAGATATCCATCAACCATCCAGTCACCGATGCATGCAACAACGATGTGAGGGCCCACCCTTCAATTCAGGGTACTTTCATTTGAATATTAGTATCCTACGGCTACTTAGGTCCATGAGTAGTGGTTCTCAACCAATGGTACGGGATACTAGTGGCTTGGGGCTTCGGGATACATTGTAAAGTCATTTGTTGGCATGCTGTGAAACAGCTTAAAATCGTTTAAGCCGAATATCCATTAAAATGCATGGGGTACAGTTTCAAAATTTGCCCATGTTTGCTGTTTTGTAGAATCTTGACTAAAACACACAACAAGCAGATATAATTCCTGTTTTTATTTTATTATAATTTATTGATATATGTCTTAGGTGAAGGAATGGTAAATGTACGCAGTTGGTTAAGAGTACGCAGGGACTTTTTAGATGTTGGCAACACTGCAAGACATTTTTGTTGTTATTTTTTGGTGGTCTACAACAGCTAAAGAACATCCCATATTTTCATTGGTCTGTTGCACTTTGTATAGATTTTATAACTGAAAATATACTTTTATTACTTTTGTATATAATATTTAAAACTTCAACGTAAGAGTTTTAGAGTACATAATACTAGTTTATATTTTTTTGCTTTATATCTTAGCAACGTACAGTTCATAAACAACATGAGGTGAGTCAGTGTTCTGTGTCTGCAGCGATTTCGTCAAACACTTATCTTCCAAAGCATTAATTTTTCCAAGAAAAAGAAATCACCATCTCTTCAAAGATGCTCCTCCTGGAGTTTGTGGACAATCGTTTTTCGTTTGTTTGATTAATTAACGTCGCACTAGAGCTGCACATTGGGCTATTGGCGACGGTTCGGGGCCTATCTCGAAGTAAAATGCCCGGGAACAATGCCTCGTATTTTTGAACCATGGTCAGATGGCAAGGACAATACATGAGCTGGCACCCGACGTAACCTCAATAGGCGTCAGGACATTAGACCCCGATCAGATTTAACATGCACCAGTCCCGTATACACGCCGTAGTTCACTGCATTTTAACATTTTTGTCCACTGAAATCTATCTGTAATTTATGGAAGGCTCAAAACTTTTTTTACTCTATGGGCGCGTTGCAGCCAATTGAAAGCAGCCAAACTAAACCCCAAAATTTTTTAAAAGTGATTTAGTAAAGTTTTTTTAATACCATAGCATTTTATAAATATTAAATGTATATAAATATTATATTTCTTCTCATAGAATTAATTTTACAAATAGTTTTCGCTCTTGCTTTTTAAGTACTTCGACTTTGACTTGCAAATAACTTTCTATTTTAATTGCAGATTGCATTTAAAATAGGTTTCAAAAGAAAATAAAAAAAAGAAAGCCTAAAGCAATACATGTTGGTTTATTTTAACATGAAAAATATACGAAATATTGCGGTAGCTATGAAAGTGGGGTACGTTTATTACTCCGTCAATTGGCTTCAAGTCAACAAAATTGTCTTGCCCAATCTGGAAGTTACAGTTAGAGAAAAGTGTTTTTGTCGTCTCTTGTATCAGCCGAATTCCAACTCGTAACTCTCTGGTTGCTATCCGATGACGGTATCTCGGGCAACGGACCCCTCGCTTTTTGCTAACTGGATCCAGTATGGCATTCGCAAAGTGTGGTGACAGGAGGACCCATTTGTTTATGGTAGAGAACCACTTGTTTATGATCACAGATGGTGCGTACTCTTACACTCCTAGTAGGCCAAGAGTACGCAAATGAATTAAAACAACTTTTTTTTTATTCCTATGTGCTTTTTAACAAGTTGAACATACTTGGTATGATTATTTATGCATAAATAAAGATTGTTGTGTGCAATTTTGAAGTTGATATCTTTTTTACACCCTGAGATATAACCAAAACCCCACAATGTGCGTACACTTCCCTTCCCCTATACGTATTCTTAAAAATACATAACATTTAATTGCAGAATGAAAACTATTTCACATTTTAGTTGACAAATATACAAGTTTTGGTATGACATGGGATGGATAAGGCAAGTTTTGAACTTGCACTTCCTGTGTATACGTTCATATGATTGTTTGTTTAAAAAGTTTTCGATTATTTTTCTGTTTATCAATATTCAATATAAACAAAAACGTAATTGTATATAGTATACAATACAGTTTTCATAATTGGAAATTATTATTTTCCTGCGTTCATTAATTATAATCTTTTACCATTTTACATTTATTTCGCAGTTCAATGTGCAATCCCTTCTTTAATTATTATAAAAACATAATTTAAATGAAACATATTTCATTTTAACGTAAACCAGGCTGAAGATGGCTCCCTGGAGAGTTTTTGGAAGTTGAGCGTTCTTTCTTTATAGAAAACCTTCGATTTTTCCATCATGGATTGGGACCTCGGGCGTGATAGGTATTCAAATAGACAGAGTGGGGGTACATGTACATTCATTAAGTAAATGTTGAATAGGGTGTCAGGGTGTATTGGAAATAGCGTTGTGACGACAATACAATGACGTAGAGAGAGGAAAAAAGTACTGGAGGTAAACAGAAACGCGCTGTAAATTGAGTAGATGGATATTCAATATTTTACTCAACTTAATATTTGTTTTCACAGTAAAAGTTCATTGGAATTGTTTTCGGGTACATGCGAATTAGGAAAATGCATTTTATTGACTAAAAATATAATTTTTTTCGCTCTTTAAGTGAATTTTGATAACAATATTTAAAAATAATTCCATGTTAAAACAAAATTGTATATAATTTATCAACTATTGATGTCATTTTTGAAAAATAAATAAAATAATATTTTCAAAATAAACAATAGATATTTTGTTTTAAATTTAAGCAAGGAAAATACTGACTGGGCTTTCACATATCCCTGATTGGTATATAATCATAATTTTTCTGAAAGAAACACCTTAGTTTAATTTATCTAACATTATAAAAATCGAAAGAAATCATATATATTTCACATTATAATCAACATATACAAATAGTTAAAAAAAATTAAGTGTTATTAAGAAATTGTATTTGTAATTTTCACTTTCCAATTCATAATAAAACGGCGTTATAGGTTTAAATTATAGCACAATAAGTTAAATAACATTTTAAAATTAACAAAATATAATTAAGAAAGGATATGATTTTATATTGAAATAACAATTATTCATTATTTAACCAAGTTTGCCGAATCTGGAGTGGCAATTTATAAAAATCATTAGTGAACAGTTTATATTCAAGAAAGTCAAGAAATATAGAAAACTGTTCAAATAAAACTTTTAGTCGACTGTTATTTTTGACCGAGCGTTAGCAAGTTCCCTGTTTTAACTCGATCTTCCAACGTTTCGTCTGTTTGTCTGTAAATTTGTTACACATTTATGACCAAACGCTTTGTTCGATTTTCTTAAATTTAGCATGTATATTGCTTGGAATCATTTAAATCGAAGTATCTGGTTTTTGTTTGGCTGCGAGGTCTACTGTTCCCATAACTACTAGTTATAAATGATTTGAAAGATTGACGTATGTGTGCATCCAGTTATTGTAATTTTATTAATTTTAAGACATTTTTTATACGCATTGAACTCCTTAATAACGAGTCTGAACTGACATCAAGTGCAAAAAAATAAAATTAATTTTTAATTTCTGGAATATAAATAATAAAACTTACGACACGCAGTTAACTGATAATTTTCCATTTAATTACTATTATTTACTACTTATTACTACTATTTTCCATTAAATTTTAAACAAGGGTTTACCGCAAAAAAGAGTCAGGGAAAATAGATGGACATATGATATTTTATAATGGCTTTATTTAAAAATCTAAAAATTTGCACTCAGTATCACTTGGGAGTAAAAATACCATTATTTTTAAAGTAGTGATTGATTGGTTAATGAACGTCGCCCTAGAGCTGCACAGTCTATTGGCGACGGTTAGGGGTCTATCTTGAAGAAAAAACCTTGGAAGTCTGCTCGTATTTTTGAAGCATGGTCAGATGATGTCAGTTGTACTAATTTTTAATTTTTGAAGATTTTGATGCTCTTGTTTAAGTAGTATTGTCTTACCATGCCCTAGCTAAGAGATATATTTGTAACATCGTATAAAAGAGAGCATTCGTAGAGCCTTTATTATTATGTTTTGTCAGTTATGGAACTTTTCACACTCACTATATGGCATCAAAATACGTCAATTTAATTACAATAAGTCTACTGTTGGTCGTGTTTGAGGTGCGCTTCCGTAATTTAAAATTTAAAGAGACGGGTTATAGAAATTTTAGGGTATCTTTTTTATTCATATGTGGTCGATTTCAATTATAAACTATGGCACTTTTGTGGTGGTATATCACATGTTTGTAGTGTTAATTATACTATTAATGTGCAATACTCTCTATGTGAAACTTTCTTCTCAGAAGACGGAGTTCCATGGCGTACGTGATCAAAGGACTGTGATATTAATTTTGTTTCAAAACGTGACAATGCCAGTTTTTTCGATTATATAATAAAACGCATTACTCATTGATATAAATTATATATAGTTAATTATTATGACTTTATATAGCATTGTCATCATCGTGATTGCGTAGATATACCAATATCCAAGTCGATATGATATTTGAAAAGTGGTTAAATGAATTTACAAAAAATAATTATACAATAGAGTGAATTGTACAAAAGTGCGTAAAAATAAATCTAGTTATTGTCCTCGAAATAATAAACGCTCGACCAGTTTATACACTGTTAAAAATTATTACGACATTGCGCCAAAATTGGGTACCCATTTAGCTGCAACCAATTTGGTCCTTAGTTTCACAATTTTACGGTGCTACCACGGATACCATTTAGTGGTAAAACGTTGCACCAAAACTCAAAGCGCTGCATAAAACTCAAATTTCCTGATTTCTTAGTAGTAGTATTTTTGTAGCGAAGCTGGCAACCCTCCGAACGCAAAAATCCCAACTTCTTTAATTTTCATTGTCAAGTCCACCAATCGGGCCCTAACTAGGAATACTCTGATTTATAACTGAACACCTTTATCCACTGGACCACGGAAGCCCTTGTTCATCATTGTCTTTCTTGGATTGGATTCCTCGGCTTATTGATGTAGCGACAACGAAAATTTCGGCTAGTTGCAAAATAGATACTTTCTTGAATACACTCAAATATCTTATTGTGCAAATAGACATGAACTATTCAAATATATTAGTGTTCATAGTTTTTATTAGAGTAAGTAGATTTTCGAAAATTTTATTTTGTCTTTAATTATTCAAAATAAAGGCATAATACTTTTTTTTTGCATAACCCTAAATAATTAAACCAACTTATGCCAAAATTTCATTTTTTTTTCACTTTTTACTTATTGAAATAAAATATTTTTCCTTATTTGGTCACTTTGCCCAGCTTTCCCCTACTTCGTTGATAGTTTTACTGTCAAGCATCATTGATAGTTTATATTGAATAACTCATTCTTATTTTATTGTGCGGTCACTACAGTATTTGATTACCAAAGAGTGATAGAGAGAATGAATAATAGTTTTTAAATTGTGTCGTTGGGTGAATAGAGATTTGATATAAATAAATAAATAAAAAAAGAACAAGGAGGAATGTCTTTTTACCTCGAAGATTCTTGTATTCTTTTTTATTGGAATTATTAGTAAATATTAAGCAGTACTCACCGAAAATTTTGTTGGTTGATTTTGTTTACTATACTTTATGATAAGTGACAAATTTCGTTTAGTTGAAACATTTTAATTTCAATCAATATTTCTTAAGTTGTTTTTAAGTTTTCTTTAAGCATAAACATTAAATTATAAAAATCGTTTATACATATTTATGTTTTATATTAAAACACTTCGGGTTTATTAAACCAAATTGTTAAAATATTTAATATCCTTAAAAAAATTCAAATTATTTGAAAAACTTTTGTTTGTTTTTTAATAATAGCTTCTTCACATTCCTTTTACATAAACGTACATTTTAAAAAAAGGTGCCAAAAAATTAGTTCCTGAAAATACTCGTTTTTCTCTGAGTACAATTGCATCGTAAATGAACAAGGACGTACTCCAATTTAAGTAATCGTACTTTCTCAAAAAGAACAGTGTGATTTAATGTTACTAATATCAGCTTCGGTTCAAGCCATCTTAATAAAGCGACCTGACAAACTTAAAATAGTTGTTCAGAAGATAGTTTTACATATTATTTGATATCGATTACTTAATTGGAAATGAGTTATTACAACTCAATTATCTTACTTCCTATTCTTTTGGCACACTTTTTAAACATTTCTTCTGTTTAAAAAAATCTTCACGTCGCCCTGGTAGTACAACGGATAAGGCACTGGTCTGAGGCGTCTGAGGATCTGGGTTCGATTCCCGTTGAGTATTGGTTGTAATTGTCGATATTTATTGAAAGTGATTAAGCAGCCTATGCAGGCAAGCTACTGCTCCTTTTTCTCATGTTTACTCATTTTTGAGTACGTCTTTTTCAAAAATGAAACTTATGCATTCGAAGCTATGATAAGCATCGAATGTAATCAAAAATAAGCACATTTTACTTATTGTATTATGACTGAAGAAAATTAATATTATTAACAAATGGAAGATTGGAAATCGCCCAACTTGTAAGATTTAAATTAGTCCTCAGAACGTATACTGCATTGGAATATGGGTGCAACAAATGAATGCTTGTGAGAGAACTGTGTAATAATCTAAAATAAATATAAAAGAATATGAAAAATGTCAATAAGTTGGAACTGGGAATTTTCAGCACTGTTGAGCTGGGAATTTCGAATAGTTGAGTTGAAAATTTCGAATCGTTAAGTTGGGAAATTTCTTATTTCACCCCCCCCCCCCTCCCCCAACTATTTTTTGTGTATCGGCACTGTATTCACCCACAGTCAACGTTTTGATAACTTAACTATCAGTTGAAATACCCGTATAAAGATTCAACTACCAACCAAGACAAATGAAAGACCCATCAATAAATTACCGATAGAATCGCATAAATCGAAACCCAGACCTCAAATTCGTCTTATCTTGCATCCCACAAAAAAGTTATTCAGTTTTGATAGTCCCGGCTTTTTTCGGTTTTGGATGTCCGACTGAGTGGAGTTGGTGTCACGCTGAGTTGACTTATTGATTGGAAAAGCTGGATCGCTAAAACGGTGGATCCCAGAAAATTTTGTTGCGGAAGTGAACAAACTCCACCCCTGCCTAAAAAAGACACGCCCTCCGCGCGCGCATGCGCACGTCGCTCTCAATTCGGCCACTGCAGATGAAGGGTGGACTCATTTAATGACTATGAACATGCGTGACTTTGGGTGAGAATGCATTTAGGCATCTAACATATTACCCAATGCTCACTAACCCACCGTTTGGTTAATAGTTAGAGTCGCACGCAACGCCATGCTTGGGGTTTCCCGTGTGAAAATAATTCATAAAAATGTGGCTTGTTTTGACGAGTTTACACGGGACGTGACTTAAAATTGTTATTTAAAGTAAAGTTTTGAACTTTGTGATTGAGACTTTTTGGGGTAATTTAAAATAATATAGCAATTAAAATGTGTAAAATCACTAAAATGTGTAATATATTAATTAAATATTAAGAAATATGTTCTATGTATATTATAAATTAACACAAAACACTTTAGAATATACCTTATAAAAACTATTCCACTATATTTATTAATTTAGGATTAATTTTAAAGATATACCTAAAAATGTCTTCTTTTTTGACGAGTTTACACGGGACGTGACTTAAAATTGTTATTTAAAGTAAAGTTTTGAACTTTGTGATTGAGACTTTATGGGGTTATTTTAAAATAATATAGCAATGAAAATGTGTAAAATCACTAACACATGTAATATATTAATTAAATATTAAGAAATATGTTCTATGTAATATTATAAATTAACACAAAACACTTTAGAAGATAACTTATAAAAAACTGATTCACTATCTTTATTAATTTAGGAATAATTTTAAAGATAGACAAAAAAAGGCTTATTTTTAAAATGCATGTAAGAAAGTTTCGATGAAAGTTTTGAGGTTTTTCACATTTAACACACGTGCTTTAAAGCACAGAATATTGCCTTACAATATTACGTTACAAAAGTAAAAGCTACTCTGCACTTGAGATCATTAAAATGTTGCAATCGTTCTAGTAACAGTGCAACTTCTATGTGGAAGAACTTTGAAGTACATTATAGTTATAGATTATCGAAAGTACCATAGACATTTTAAAATTCATTTTATAAAATATAGAAATAAGTTGCAATATAACATCATGTGTGCAAGCACATATATGTCATATAAAGATAACTGTTAAACCTTTAAGATTAAAATAATGAAATTACTTTATAATAAATTGATATATGTAGAAATATGGGAAGAAAACAAAGGCAAAACATGAGCTACTACACAACTTTTAAAACTTTGATACTACGACAAATGAAAGAATATACAGGCTACGACAGATTTAACATGTATTCTCTTTGACCTGACGAACTTAAAGTAGTTGTTCAGAAGATTGTATTTCACATCATTTGATGTCGATTGCTTAAATGGAAACTGAGTTATTACAACTCAATTAACTTATTTCCCATTCTTTTGGCACACTTTTTTAACATTTCTTCTGTTTATAACTTCTTCAAGTCGCAGTAGTAGTTAAATGGGTAAGGGTCTGGACTGCGATGCCAGAGAATCTCTGTTCGACTCCCGGTTGTTATTGTCGATATAGTTTAAAAGTGAAATATGAAGACAGCCTATGTAGGCTAGCATCGGCTCTTTTTATTCCTTTTACCCATTATTGAGTACGTTTTTTTTCTTCAAAATTAATACTTACGTATTCGAAGCCATGATAAGCATTAAATGTACTCAAAAATGAGTAAATTCTACTTACTTTTGAGTACCTATTTTTAACAGTGTTCTGGTGCAACACCAATATTTTTTTCTCGTTTCATTTAATTAAAAAGTCTTTAACTTTAACAATATAATTTATACTGGAGTATTAATACTTTTAACGCAAATTAAACTATCATCTTTTCAATATAAATATGTTATTTATAACATCAAAAAAGAGTGTCTTTTTTTTGTGGGAATACCCAGAAAAATGTCAGTATAAAACTTTCATCAACCTTTTTGTAGGTTTTTGGAAGGTTTTACAAAGGAATTTGAAACAAAACTGCAGTGTTTTTAAGTATTTAATTTTTATTCATAAAACCTTAACAAATCTGCATTTTTACTTCAATAATTTCGGTGCTACAAAATGGAAGGTTTTTTGCAGGCTTTTTGAAGGCTATTTTAATGGGTTTATGAAGGATATTAAAATACAAATATTTAATTAAACAGACATTCGAAAAAAACCTGCAGTTTTTTTTTGTTTATAACTTGTAACCCTTTAATTCATATGTCCGGCTTAAGGCAGTGTACATTCACATACACATATAGGAAATTCATGCATTGGAGAGTTAATTACGCAATTTTGATGAAGGTTTTATACCGACTATTTTTGCTGGGTAAAACTTTCGTCATGAATTCAGAAGCAATTTATATTCCCAATTACTTCTCTATGCAAGAAAGTAAATGCACCACAAAATTCTCAACGTCAATCATGAGTACGCAAACACGTTTGATTAAATATTAATTTTCTAAATTAAACATCATTACTGCATTTTTTTATTAAATATTTAAATTTTATTCATAAAACCTTAACAAATCTGCATTTTTCCTTCAATAATTTCAATGCTACAAAATGGAAGATTTTTTGCAGGGTTCATGAAGGATATGGAAATACATATATTTAATTAAACAGACCTTCAAAAAACCTGCAGTATTCTTTTGTTTAAAACCTTTAACCCTTCAATGCAATGTCCGACTTAAGGCAGCGTACATTCATATACATAAAAGAAATTCATGCATTAGAGGTTTAATCACACAATTTCGATGAAGGTTTTATGCTGTCTTTTTTTCTGGCTAAAACTTTCGTCATAAATTCAGAAGCAATTTATATTCCCAATTACTTCTCTATGCAAGAAAGTAAATGCACCACAAAATTCTCAACGTCAATCATGAGTACGCAAACACGTTTGATTAAATATTAATTTTCTAAATTAAACATCATTACTGCATTTTTTTATTAAATATTTAAATTTTATTCATAAAACCTTAACAAATCTGCATTTTTCCTTCAATAATTTCAATGCTACGAAATGGAAGATTTTTTGCAGGGTTTATGAAGGATATTGAAATACATATAGTTAATTAAACAGACCTTCAAAAAACCTGCCGTTTTCTTTTGTTTAAAACCTTTAACCCTTCAATGCAATGTCTTACTTAAGGCAGCGTACATTCATATACACATAAAAGCAATTCATGCATTAGAGGTTTAATTACACAATTTTGATGAAGGTTTTATGCTGACTTTTTTTGCTGGGTAAAACTTTCGTCATAAATTCAGAAGCAATTTATATTCCCAACTACTTCTCTATGCAAGAAAATACATTCACCACAAAATCCCCAAACTCAATCACGAGTACGCAAACACGTTTAATTAAATATTAATTTTCTAAATTAAACATCATTACTATACTTTACGGGATCCTATAATCGTTTCTGCAAAGCCCCAGGGGGTCCCCAGACCCCCCACCAGATGCAAATCCTTAATCCAAACACTCTCTCCATCTTCCTGTAAAGATGTTTTCTCTGTCATGGCTAATGTGTTGCGGAGAAGGGCTTTGCCAAAGAATGGGAAGATCGTATCTGCCATTCATGAATTCGTATTAACTCCGCATGAATGGGCGGGGAAATAAAGTTACATTTGATCTTGTTACGAAGTTGACTTCCTGCTCGAAATGCCCTTTGTGTTAGGGGAGAGTGGATCATTCAGGCGTGCATTTGGTGATTGTGGATGAAAGTTTTATGAATGGGGTGTCCCTTGCGTTTTTAGAGATGGAAATGGATTAGGCACAAAAATGACTATGTAATAAAACAGAAAGCTAAATATCATTATTGTTTATTTGAAGTATATTAACCCTCTAGTGCAGTGGTTCCCAAAGTGGGTTCCACGAAAAAATTTAGGGGTTCCGCGTGACAAATTTTATTTGATTAAAAATAATAAGAATGGTGTTTAATATATTCACATTTTCGATGAATATCCAAATTTTATCAAAACAGGCTATTCGAATTCTATTGCCGTTTGCAACCACTTATTTGTGTGAAGCTGGGTTTTCAAAATATGTTGCGACAAAAACCAAATATCGTAACAAACTTGATTCTGCACCAGATATGCGAGTTCAGTTATCAAACCTAACGCCCAATTTTAAGAGAATCATGGAATCAAAGAAGCAGGTGCATTCTTCACATTAAAGATTTTCCATTTATTTTAGTTTATGTTTCGCATTTTTATTAATTACTTCTATGATGAATTTTTTTTTTGAGTTTTGCTTAATTCAATAAAATCTGAAATACCAAAATAATACTTGTTTTATTTAATATCAGATATTAAATTTTGAAAAGTCGTTGATTAAAAAATATTCAGGGTTCCGCGATCATTGGCAACAATTTTGGGGTTCCACGACCAAAATAGTTTGGGAACCACTGCTCTAGTGCATGAATTTTTTTTTGCTTTCTTTTTGCCCCTGGACCGCTGAATAAATATTAAAAAAAACTACGTGCCTATTTAATTAAATAATTAATTAAAACCGTTGTGTATCGTATATTCAACATTATGTGTTATTACTAAAATAATTTTCAAAAAGTATGAAAATATAGTTAAATACAATTAACATAAATCTGGTATTAGGTAAGATTTTTTGTAGAGCCATATTATACTTATAAGTAACAAAACAATCTTCGAAAACTTCCCCTTCACGAACCAGTTTTAGAACAACAGACCTCAGACCAACTGATTACCTTAATTATAATCATTTTTATAAATGTAAGGGACCTTTAGGCATTTATAAGAATTAAGCACATGGTTCCCTACGTGACAGTACTATAATAGTTAAAATAAAACTTAATAGATGCAACTAGTGGGCATTTTAAAGTTGTGTAGCATACGTGCTATACTATGCACTAGAAGGTTAATTTAATTAGTAAATATCGTGCTTCAATGCGCAATATATTTTTATGTTTTTGCCAAGAACTTAAGCTGCTTTGATTATATAAGTAACAAAAAATAAAAATAATACGTCAAAGGCAATATTTCAGAATCAAAATATTAAAATTCATTATAAAGAGAGCTATTATTTTAAGGCATTTTATATAAATATGTCATTAATAGATTTCTTTTTCGGTTTCTTAAATTTACTATAAATTTAAATGTAGGCAATTTTATATTTATATAAAGTTAATAATTGTTTTCGTAATTTTAATCATCCATACAAATTTATATAAATTTACATAATAAAACCTACAAACGCTATAAATGTTTAATATAAATATTCATCTTTAACCAAAAACCTTATAGCTGGCTGAATATTGAAAAACCAGGTTATAGAAACTAGTTATAACTTAGTATTACACAGATATTTAAAACCTCTATTATGCTTATTCTAAACAAGTGGCGCTAACATAACTATACTTATAAGATATATAATGATTCATATGTATAACTTCCGTGAAATGTTTTATGAAGTTCTTATAAGAACTCAAGAATATTGAATTTTATTTTGGTGCGGAATATTAATATCTATAAGTTACATGAACTGGATTATTCTATGCCATTTTGTAAATAAATTTTGTTATTTCTTAGTTGTTTATTAAAAAATTATATAATAAGTGTTAAATGAAAATAGTTATAAATGTTTTTCTAATCGATGAGCACCTCTATTGTTACAGCAATATATTTGATTTTGCAAGAACAGCAATAATCTTCAAATAAATGGGGAGGGAGTGTTTATTAAAAGACAACTATACATTTTAAATATAAAATTTAGTATTTCTTAAATTTGCAGAAAAACAATTTTTGTGAAATGCAAAGTGATAGGCATTTCTTTTATACACTGTAAAAAATTTACTTAAAAATAAGTACCTGAACATACTTGTTTTTCTTTGAGTACAATTGTACCATATATTAGCGATGACGTACTCAAATTTAAGAAATCGTACTGTCTCAAAATGAGCAATGGGATTTAATAATTTTAATCTCAGCTTCTGTTCAAGCTATCTTAATAATGCGACCTGACAAACTTAAAATAGGTGTTCAGAAGATGATTTCCACATTATACGATGTCTATTGCTTATATGGAAAATGAGTTTTTACAACTCAATTATCTTACATCCCATTCTTTTGACACACTTTTTTGCTTTGACACGCTTTGATAAGCATCGAATAAAATCAAAAATGAGTACATTTTACTTATTTTTAGTACCTATTTTTAATACTCTAGAAGGTAATATGTACCTGGAGCAGAAAATAAATTTAATAAAAGACTTATGTCACTTTCTAACAAAACAAAATTGGGGGAATGTTTCTATATAATATAATTTAAAATGACAAAAAAGCAAATGCTTCGATGTCAGAAACAATTTGGATGAACTCTACAAGTACAGTTAGAATAGCTCTTCAATATAATATATTTTACATTATTTTAGAGTGGATAAATCTTTTTTATTTAGGATATTTTTTTTAAGACCAACTGAATAGAAGTATATAAGGGTGATGGTGAGTTACTTTTAGTTTATATTGTGAATTGTGTAAAACTACAATTTAACTAAAAGTTAGTGTTAAATCCGACATATACTTAGCCAGTGCAATATGCAATTGAACCTTTGAACATGTTTTCAACTCTAACAGTGAAGATTGTGGGTTTTGGTATATAAAACTATTTTAGTACATGTCTTTTTACTATATCAAATATTCTCACTAGCGCAGTTAAATAGAAAATATTAAATCTATCTGATAACTTTATTATGTGTTTAACAGGTTGAAATTTTTTCTGAGGTATAGTGACTTTGTTTAAGATTAAATTTCCTAGTGCTTTTGTAACTCGCAAAGCTGTCAAAGGGAAAATCTGAAAGAACATTTTACTTTTAATTGCAATCTGTAAGGATATGTATTTCAAAGTAATAAATGCTGGAAATTGAACAAAATATTTTATTACAGAAATATAACTCACAAATCCGCTTAAAAGGAACTATGTAATTTTGATGCGTGAATGAATTGGTATTCATGATTGGATGGATAACATTCCATATATTTACAATTAAAAAATTTGCACATACATCAATTTTAATATTAAATTAAGGAATATAACGAAAACATTGTTTATTAAATAATATAAATGTAAAAAAAATTTAAACTTCTGCAATCAAAATAGGAAATTAAACTATAAATCTTTTCCCATAACAGTTATTGGAATTTTCGATATTTTGTAACATGATTTACATATATCTTCAACGGTTGCATATACAAATTTAATAGTAATATATTATAATATACCATTCACTCCTCATAAAATCATTCAAAACACACTATCAATGTTTAAAAGTTGCGTTAGTGACAAAAGATGCCTCTGATATGCTTAGCATTAAACCTAATATAGTTTGTTGAAGTATATTTCAAATAGTCTATAATATTATATAGTGATTCATTAAGCTTATTCTATGACTACAATAAAAAGGACTGGAATGTAAAATAGTTAAGAATACTAGTTTAGAATAAATTTATACTTATTCCTTAAAACTAGGATTTCAGATTGACAAATTAAATTTTAATAAAAACTTATCGTTATCTCCAAAACTTATCATTATCACCAAGACATATGATTATTTCCACTTCTTATTTTTTTATGTTCCTGATAATCAAAAGAAATGAGTTTATATTTTCCCTTGCGTGTTTAGATTTCTTATTAAAGAGGTAAATTGCAGCTACTTTTATATTATATTTACAAATCCTTTTTATGAGGATATCTCATTTGACACTTCACATTACGTTAATTTCAATTTTCTAATATAAAATGATTGCAAAAATCTTAAAAGCCTATTTTTATAAAAAATAATGTTTTTGGATTTTTATAACTTAGTTAACATTTTATATCAAAATGTCAAATTGAAAAATATATATTTCAATTGGGATGAATTATTTTATTTATTCTTCGAAAGGACACGTGGTTATAACTCCAGTGTAATTTTTTTCCTTAAAATAAGAATATGAAATTAATCGTTTTTATTTATGTATAATTTTATCGTAAACGAGCGTAGGACATACTCAAATGCAAATAACCCTATTTTTTCAAAAAGTAGTAATGTGATTAAATATACCTAATCTCAACTTCTGTTCAAGAGATCTGAATAATGGAACTTGCCAAACTTAAAATAGTAGTTTAGAAGAAGGTTTTCCACTTTAACAGTGTTCACCTATTTACAAACAAAAAAGTAATATAAATTTAGAGTTTTTTTCAGTTAAACATACTAAATTTCTCCTAAACTTTCTCATAGATTTCTCAAGTATTTTAAATAAATGTTTTGAATCAGAAGATAGCACCAACTATTTTGTTAATCAATGAAATATGAATGGAATATTGTTTAAAATATTTTGATTTTTTTTAATAGAAGAATACACTTTTACATTCTATAAATAAAATATTCGTAATACAAAATACAAGTGCGATGTTAATAAAGTGTCATATCTTCTCAAAGTTTTAGCTTTTCACTTATGATAATAATCTCTTGGCGACTGAAAAATAAGTGCAGTTGGATTATATTTTTTCTAACCACTCAATTTTTTTCTCTAAAATCTTCTATGTATTTCGTGACTTGAATTCTAATTCGGAAAGAATAGAAACCAGAACAAACATAAGTTTTTTTGCCTATTAACAACTTATAAACATTTACACGTAATTTTTAAAATTATTAGAGTATTGTTTTCGAAATGCCGAGTAATTTAATATTTGTTTTAATAAAGTGTTTAAATGTAAAATAGAAATGTTTTCTTTTTAAAAAGTCTATTTAAAAGCTCTTTTTAAAAAGTTTTATTTCTATTTGTATGAGATAAAAAAAATAAAATGGAACATTTGAATAATATGGAATTAGCTGTTTTATGCTTTATTCTTTCGTAATATTTTTAAATATTAAAGTATTTTTTTTCGAAATGCCGAGTAATTTAATATTTGTTTTAATAAAGTGTTTAAATGTAAAATAGAAATGTTTTCTTTTTAAAAAGTCTATTTAAAAATTCTTTTTAAAAAGTTTTATTTCTATTTGTATGTGATAAAAAAAATAAAATGGAACATTTGAATAATATGGAATTAGCTGTTTTATGCTTTATATAGCACACTAAATTATAAACTACTATATATTAATTTAAATTCCTCTTATATATTAATTTTTATTACATAAATAACTTGGTCTTATTAAGCTGATTTTTAAACAGATGAAAATTTAATGTCGTAGTTAATAACAGCTTCCTAAAGTTTATTAATTTTAGATGCTTGAGAAATATTCAAATAAGTTGTACTAAAAAAAATCTATTTAGGAAATTAAATCTATTCAGAAAAAAATCTATTCAGGAAAAAAAATAACATAATTTCAACAAAACGTAATCTTCTATCAACTACCACTTCTTACGTAAATGTAAACTGCGATGTTTAATTTATTACGACATAAATAAATTATAATGTATTTACACATTTTCATATTAACATATTACCATAAATTTATGACATATTTACAAAAAAAGTATCTGTAAATATCTCATAAACGATTTAAAATTTTCAAAGTAATATTTATTAAATTATTTGATAAGAAATAAATATAAAATTGTATGTTTTTTTTATTTATTTTCATTCACAATTTTTTTTTTCAACTCGTTCATTTTTATCGGCGTTCCTCTCTTATCCTTTCAAATAGAATTTATAGAATATTTAATACTTGATAAAATCCTTTAGCGAAGAGTGGGAAAAAATCCTCCCTTTCGGAGACATTATTTATGTATTTAATAATAAATCAAGACGCTGTCTTTGTTAAACTCTCAAGAATATAAAATACAAAGTCAACAAAAAAGACATGAATAAATACCTCGCTTTAAACGAAAAAAATAATTGCTGAATTTTGATTAATATTAAATAAGAAAAAATTCCATAACTAATAACAATAAAAATGCTTTTTATAAAATGATATTAAAAAAAGAAAGTATTAAATAAGAAAAGATTATCTAACTAAGAACAATAAAAATGCTTCTTATAAAATGATATTAGAAAAAGAAATTAAAATACCTCAATGAAATATAATGAATAATTTAGCTATTCATAGCATATTTATTTAATTAAACTAGTAATCATCTTATAAAGAAGTAATTTAAAAATAAGTATCTTTTTAATTCCATAAATAGTTTAATTTAAAATTCAAACATTACTTATTTAATCTATTTATATTTATTACATATATTAATAATTTAGTATTTAGGAACTATAAAATATTATGTTTATGTAGCGGTTTTTAGTTATTTTTAGGAAACAAATCGTAAAATACAGTAAAATACTCTCGTGTTTGGTTGCGGGGTTGGTCAAACGCTTTGAATGCTGTACACGATTCTTTCCCTTCCATTAATTACCATTGTAGTAAAAGAACTTTTACACGCATACTAATAGCCTTAAGTACAGATCGACTATCGCGTTGGCGCCGATCGTATGAACACTTGAATTGAGGGGTTTGCTTTAAAAAGGATGTAGCTCCAATTATTCAAGTTTTCAGGAAACCGTAAAAACGTTTGAAAATTCAAAATTCCAAGTTGTGTGAAGATATTCTTTTTGATCAATCTTCTTAATTGTTCCTACATATTATGAGAGTATTTTCACTCAAAAATATATCATCGTGGCGGCTGTTGAATTGTTGGAGCTACCTCTTTCTTGCAGCCAAATAGATGCTCTGTCTACCTCTATGAAAAAAATTTCACAAAAAAATACAATTTACTATAATATTATTTTATTTAAAGAAAACTTCAATTGAAATATATCATCTAACTTGGCTTTAAAAACAAAAAATTACATTTTTAATCATCACACTCACCCTTTGTAACGTCCGGCTCATCTACTGCGTTGTCTGGTTGTAGTCCATTGTAGAACCACAAAACGTAAAAGAACCAAAACTCTACTGTTTATAAGTGCTGTATAGCTTTCCTGTAATCAAAGTACGTCAGTCGTTTGGGGAAAAATGGAGGTAGCTCCAGGAGCTACCTCTATATTGCAACAAACTAATGAGACAAACATCTCCATTTCTTGAGTAATACGAGAACTAACGATTAGAGCTGCATCTTTCTGGCACCAAATTAACAAGTTTTTTTTTACCGCAAGATAATACATGTAACTCCAAATTCCTTTAGGTTGGAGCTACATCCTTTTAAAGCAAATCCTTCAATTGTTGTAAACGTTGCATTTTTTTTATGAACAAATCTTCTAGTAAAAGGACTTTTACATTCTCAAATGGTTTTTCCTAGTGTTTCTTCATTATGAACATTAGAATAAGTAGTTTTGAATTCCCCCCCCCCCCCTTCCCTTCAAATTTGGCAGTGACATAAAATTCCTTATTTACATATATTTTAATATTTAAATTTTTTAAAAATTGGGTCCTATAGTTTGCGCCGATCGTACGAACGGAGTTGTTGTAAGGAGTGCTTCTCCTTTTATATATGACGTTTGTAGTAAAACAACTTTTACAGAGTCAGATGGTGTTTCCTTGTATTTAGTCATTACGAACCCATCCAAATTCGACAGTTTTTAATGTGTGTTACGTATTTCAAATTTGGAAGTGAGTTAAACTTATCTGTTCTTATATAAATAAATATTTTTCAATTTTAAAAAGGGTTTTCATTAATTTTTTTTAAAAAAAATTGGTTTTTATGCAAGGAAACATCCTTGCATTTACTCATTATGAACACATCCAAACGTGGAACGTTTTTAATGAGTTTAATTTATTTCAAATTTCACAGTGACTTAAAATCACCTATTTATATATAATGAAATATTTTAGAATTTTTTAAAAGGGATCCTGTCGTTTGCGCCGATTGTACAAACAGGTGTTGTTGTAAACAACGCTTCATCTTTTGTAAACGACTCTTGTAGTAAAATAACTTTTACATTGTCACATGGTTTTTCCTAGTGTTTATTCATTATAGACATCAAAATGAGTAGTTTTTAATGTTTTTCTTTCTCAAATTTGGCAGTGACTTATATATAATGAAATACCTATTTATATATAATGAAATATTTGAAAAGGGGCCGTGTCGTACGACCACAAGTTGTTGTAAAGAGTGCTTCTCCTTTTATATATGACGTTTGTAGTAAAACAATTTTTACAGAATCAGATGGGTTTCCTTGTATTTAGTCATTACGAACCCATCCAAATTCGACAGTTTTTAATGTGTGTTACGTATTTAAAATTTGGAAGTGAGTTAAAATTATCTGTTCATATATAAATAAATATTTTTCAATTTTAAAAAGGGTTTTCATTAATTTTTAAAAAAAAAATTGGTTTTTATGCTAAAAATTTAAAATACAGTTCAATTAACGAGTCGTCTATACCAATCGTACACAGATGAGTTATTGTAAACGTTGCTTCTCCTTTTATTAACATCCCTTGTAGCAAAATGACTTGATTTCCTAAAAGTGTAAAAATTATCAAAAATCAATTGTGAAACTTATTTGTATGTTTGTTTTTTAAAATCCCTAAAGACGAGATAATTGTATAAAAAAACAATTCCATTAAAATATTGTAAAAGGTTGTTTCTTTATTCACAAAGTTACATTGTAGGAAAAGAAAATAAGGCACATACATTAATTCATTTTCAAAATATTAAAAATAAATAATACAGTATCTAGTTCTGTCATATTTTTCTCGTCTTTTTTCATAATTATTGGTTTTAAGTTAATAACATTGAAAACTTATAAAAATTATAAATACATTGTTTTATTTATTACTATGAAAACAAAACACTAAAAAAAAGTAAGAAACACTTTTTGCAAATGTTCTAATGAACATTAATTTATCAGATTATATTTCCGGGGGGGGGGGGGGGGAGTTTCTTTTGAAAATCCCTTTAATTGTAACCTTTTAAACTTTTAGAATCTTCAATAAATGAATTTACTGTAACAAATTCAATTTATTTTCTGTACACAGCATTCTTTTCTTTTAAAGTTTTTTTTAAAGATTACCACCGCTATTTCAGTTTTACATCTTTATTCAATGGAAAGACAGACATGTAGCTAAGATAATGCGCAATCATATCTTGATTTAAGATAAAGATGGACCCTCATAAATTTTTCTCTGGCCCCTTTATACATTAAATGTATTAACGGGTGCGTGAAAATAATTTACAAAAATATTATTAAATTAAATGAGTTAATTGCATTATCTCCCCTACTGAATGCAAAGAAATCAGTTCTTATTATCTTTCCAAGAAAAAGCACTCTACATTGATTTTGACGATATATGGAAAACAAATCGATTTCCCAACTCCATCTAAGCAGAACGGAGCCAAGAAGCCTGGAAAGCGTTTTATCAAAATGAACGAGTCGAACTATTAACAGTCTCCATTGGTGCGTTCAGACATGTCGGCTACTCCCCTCCCACTAAAAGCAACGGGGGACGGCGCGAAACAAAGCAACAAAAAAGAAGCACCCACGCTACGAAAAGTGCTTTAGCGGTCGGGATGTGCATTTGGTTGGCGTGCTGAAATCCCTACTCGGGTGCTAGGGAACGGGATCTGAGTCAGAGACTTCAGCACACCCCTCGAAAAATTGTGCTGACGTCTCCATTTTGGCCCGTCTTTCAGGGGAGATACGGGGATTTAAGGGGATTGCGGCTTGATCCCTGGACAAGGTGCTGATGAGTTTTCGGGAGTGTTCCGTCGACCGAATGCCTTTATAGGGATTAAGTTTTTTGGAATGGAATTGAATTGATTTGTTTTATTATTAGATTGCCCGATTTTTGGTGCGGGTTGAGCGATTGCAGAGGGAATTTCATTGACATTAAGAAGTACCTAATGCGTATTCTGAGATTATGTAGGCTGCTGTATGAATGGGTCGGGGATCCCGGTGGTTTTGTTGTAGTTGTGGAGAGCTCGTAATTGGAAAGTTGGCAGTTTAGTAAATAGCTAAGTAAAATGTACTCATTTTTGAGTACATTCGATGCTTATCACAGCTCCGAATACATAAGTTTCATTTTTGAAAAAGACACGTACTTAAAAATGAGTACAATGAGTAAAAATTAACCAATAAAAATAGCTGTTGCTGGCCTACATAGGTTGCCTTCATAAATCACTTTCAGTAAATATCAACAATTACAACCAAGACTTACCGGAAATCGAATCCATATTCTAATACACAGCAGATCAGTGCCTCATCCGTTGTACTACCAGAACGACGTAAAGTAGTTATAAATAGAGGAATCGTTAAAAAAAGAATGGGAAGTAAGATAACTGAGCTGCAATAACTCAGTTGCCATTTAAGTAATCGACATCAAATAATATGAAAAACATCTTCTGAACAACTATTTTAAGTTTGTCAGGTCGCTTTGCTAAAATGGCTTGAACAGAAGCTAAGATTAGCAATATTAAATTACACTGCTCATTTTTGAGAAAGTATGATTACTTAAATTTGAGTACATCATCGCTCATTTACGATGCAAGTGTTCACCTAATTTGTAAAGTATATTTCTTTTATATATAGCATATTTTTAGACCCAATAAATCTCAAAATATTTATTTTTCACACATTTTTGTAAGATTCCCAGAAAAAATACATTTCCATACTAAACATATATTTATATCAAAGTATTTTTTAATTAAAATATAATTTGTCAATTATTTAATCATTTTACTTCATACAGTTAATTAAAACCGAGTGTTTTTAACCATACCAAACATTACCCTAAAGTTATCTACAAACAGCGCTTTCGTGCGATAAATATTTAATACTACTAATATTCGAAATCGGCCGCAAATGTGAAACATGAAATATTTCGAACATCTATTATCCGCAAACGTACTGGGAATACATGATTCCGGTTATGAACTATTCCTTTTATCATGTCTTCCTCAGATTTTCCTTGATGGAGTAATCGATTTCTAAGTCAAACAGAAAGTCGCCCTATGGGTCGGTATCTACTTGAACGCAACTGGCCTAAGTCAAACCTAGCAGTAGAATGTTTAAAATAAATGCTTTTGCTAGGAAACTTTATCTAACATGTTAAAAAATTCGATGGAAATTGTTCACCAAGTCAAAATCAAAGGGTAAGGTGGGGTAATTTTTAAAAAAAATTAAATATTAAATTATACATTATTAAACTTTATGTTTTGAACAGGTTCTTTTTAAAAAATATTACTTCGGCTAATGGCTAACAGTTTAGAAATAAAAATACATTTCTGGTTGATTTAATTTAAGTCCAACAGACGATTTGTTTGAGTATGCAAAAAATTTACGATAGTTTGATGCATATAAAAACTAGAAAAGTCGATTTATTTACCAATATTCATGGGTTTTGTATAATAAAGAAACCTTTTAATACGTTCCGATAAAAAACTTAGAAAATTTCTAATTTATTTAGCTTTTTTTTCAATGTTTTGCAAAGTGGGAAAAGTAGGTTTTCGATTTATTAATGCTAAAAAATAGAAAATTTGTAAAAATGTAAAGATCTTTGGTAAAAGTATAATTATTCTACAAAAATGTGAATTTCGAAGCTTATAAATGACAAGAGTCAACTGTAATGTAGTTAACACTGTTTACATGTTAATACCCGTGGTTAATACAGTGAAGTTACATAACCATTTTTTTTTCAAAGAGACAATCAACAAAAAGAACACATTTCGATAAAAAAATGGAGCATTTGCTTGATTAATTGAAGAAAAAATATTGTTTTAAAAGAAATAAAAAAATCTTCTGGTGAAATTTAAAATAACGTAAATATATCATAGGCTTCTGAATAAAAACAATACAAATATAGTATTATTAGGGTGTTGTATTTCAAAGGAAATAAATAACAAAATAGTTTATTTTTCAAAATGGCGAATAGTGGATTACAACTTGATTTGGGGAAAAAACAGTTCTTTAATAATCAAATGTATGAAGTTTCTTAAGATTTGAAGGTTGTTATTTATTCTATTTTGTTCAAGTTACTAATTTGACTTAAAAGTTTGTTCTAATAAGGCTTTTTTATACTAAAAATATTCCACAATTCCCACTGGTGACTCAATTTACCCCATCTGTGAATCGTAGTAGGTTATCTTAAAATTAATTATTCAAATTATTTATTGTATAAACCTCAGAATTAAATAAAACTGTATGATTATATTTCCAATAAATAAGTGAACGGTTTTGTAATTTTATAATTTTTTATGAAAGAAATTCAAACTTGTTACTTATTTCAATACTTACTCAATTATAATCCATGAAGTTCTGGCTGCAACACTGAAAGTAAAATCTAATTCTAGAAATGTTGGTTTATATACAATTTTAATAAAATAATTATTTCATTATTACTTGAATGGCACTAAAAAGATTAAATTTCTGCTTGATAATATTTATAAGATACCATTAAATAAAAGGAGTTTTAATAAAACTTTTTAATTTTGCTTTATATTTAATGTGTAAAGGTCCTCCTAGTGTGAAAGTTTTTTTTAAATCTATATCATGGTTTGAGAAATGTAACTAAATAACGACAAAAATAGCTAACTGAATTTAATGTAGTATTTTTAATATTATATTGCTCTATAAAGTATGCCATTGTTAAATAATTAATTAGGAAGATAACATAATCATAATTTTTAGTATATATATCTTTGCCTTTATTAAGCTAAATCCATAAATTCTCTTCATGTTTAAAGCAAAAACATTTGGACAAATAATTTGTATAACTGGTCAATCAGCCAATTCTAAACACACTTTTTGTTAAGTATCATGGAAATGCTTACAAGTTAAAGGTAAGCATATAACAATATAGGTAACAATGTAAGGTTAGAAAAAATATATTGAAATCTTTTATATGAAGTAAAGTAACTAAAATTGGACTTAGTTATATGAGTAAGAAGAACACTACCATTAGAATGGGACATATAAAAACACTTCTACGAGGCCTTTTATTAGCTGCGTTTCATTTTAAGAAGTTTTTAATAAAACATTGGATATTAGTTAAGACCTTAATTTTTTTAATTATATTATGAAATATGCGGTCTTTCTATATTAATTTTACAATAATATAAGATTTTATAATGAACATATTTTTAATTTTTCGAATTTTATAAAAAAGAGGATCATAGTTATACAGAATGATCCAAAAGTCTACATACATTTCAAAACTTATAAATTATCAGTAAATAGTATCATCAGTATGTGGTTTACTAAAATGCGGTTTACTGAGCAGCGTTTATCTAAATGTGGAATAATTTTTTTACAATAAAAAATTAATTCAATTCTCACAATAGCACATCCCTTATCACACAATCAGAACAAAATGCAATATTTTTTTTAATTATGTTTTTAATAATTTATTCTCAATGTCTGTAAAAATGAATAGTGAATAGTAAAAATAGTGAAAATGTAACTATTTTTTATTATATTATATGATATTGGTTTTACTGACAAACCTTTTGGTAAAAAGTACACTGTTACAAAAAGGTATTTAAATATAAGTCAAATGTACTCATTTTTGAGTACGTTTGATGCTTATCATGGCTTCAAATACATAAGTTTCAATTTTGAAAGAGACATGTACTCAAAAATGAGTACAATGAATAAAAAGAGAATACGCTAGCCTACAGAAACTGTCTTCATGAATCATTTTCAATAAATGTCGACAATTACAACCAAGACTTACAGGAAATCGAACCCAGACTATCTTGCACCACAGTCGAAAGCCTTATCCGTTAAACTACCAGGGCGACACGAATAAGTTATATACAGAAGAAATGTTAAAAAAGGTGTGCCATAAGAAGGGGAAATAAGATAATTGAGTTGTAATAACTCAGTTTGCATTTAAGCAATCGACATCAAATAATGTGGAAATCCATCATCTGAACTATAATTTTTAGTTTGCTAGGTCGCTTTGTTAAGATGTCTGGAATAGAAGCTGAGATTAGCAATATTATATAACACTGCACATTTTTGCAAAAGTACGGCTGCTTTAAAAAATTCAGTACGTAATCGCTCATTTACGATGCAATTGTACTCAAAGTTAACCCAGTAGGTTTAGGTACTCATTTTTAAGTACCTTTTTTATACAGTGTAAATTCTAATAAAACTATGTATTTTTCTTATAAATTGTTTTGAAATATTATTGGACTTGTAAATAGCTTGATTTATAAAAAAATCAACAACATTTAAAATTTAAAGTTCTCAAAACTACCACCCCATTTACAATTCAAAGCTCAAAACTCGTTAAATTATATTGTTGTTGTTATGCCACTTTTCTTCCTTTTCCTGAAAAGCATTAGGAAAAGTTATGATTCGTCTCCTCTTCCGACTCCCATAAGCAGACATTGTGGAACCATGGGAATAGACAAGCGTCGCATCTTTTCAGTGCCGACAAAAGGTTGTCGATGGGTTGAGATTCTTCTATTGGTTTGCTTTTCTACACCAGAATGGGAATTGTTATAAAGAATGAATGGGGAAAGCAGAATTCGACAGTGACGTTAAAAGATAATGTTATTTACATGTTAATCTGAATAAGTTTACATAATCTTATTATTACTTCACAATGCTCTCTCTGAAATTGTTTTCTTAAAAGACGTATTTCCATAGCGCATTATCTCAGAACATTGTGCATTGTTCTCATATTCGGATATTTGTCCTTTCTCCGAGTTTTCAATGTAAACTATGGTATTATTTAGTATAAATTTGTGTATACTTATTATTATGAATAAACTCGTATTTTATTATTGAAATTATTATTTTATTATTATTAAATTACTAATAAAATAATTAATAATTATTTTATCATTATTAAAATTGATATATTCAATATAAAATTAATGTATCAATTAAAATTGATATATTCAATATAAAATTAATGTATCAATTAAAATTGATATATTCGATATAAAATTAATGTATCAATTAAAATTGATATATTCAATATAAAATTAATGTATCAATTAAAATTGATATATTCAATATAAAATTAATGTATCAATTAAAATTAATATATTCAATATAAAATTAATGTATCAATTAAAATTGATATATTCAATATAAAATTAATGTATCAATTAAAATTGATATATTCAATATAAAATTAATGTATCAATTAAAATTGATATATTCAATATAAAATTGATATATTCAATATAAAATTAATGTATCAATTAAAATGGATACATTTTATTGAAATCTAATCATCGATATTGCAAACTAAAGTATTATTGCAAATAAATCTATTGATTAACCTAAAACGACAGAATCTTCAAAACTGGTTATATTTTAATAAGTTGTTGCGTTTTAACCTAAAGATTTAAGGTTGAAATAAATTTGTGATTTTTTCAAAGAATATTTTTTTAGTATATGAATCTTGTTGCTATATAACGAAGTTTGTGAATTTATGGAGTTTGTGAATTTATGGTTTATTTACTTTTTTCTTACCATTTCTTTACTTTTTACCATTTCAGTCATTTTTGAGTACATGTCTTTTTCAAAAAATGAAATTTATTTATTCGGAGATATGATAAGCATCGAATGTACTTAAAACGAGTACATTTTACTTATTACACATTTACTCATTATTTTTTAGTACCTATTTATCACAGTTTTTACAACAACCGTAAACATTTTGATTTGCGCATTACAAATCATCACCATATAACTCAACATCAATTTAATCATTGCACATTTCAATCAATACAATACCTATCATTCAAATACTCCCTAAAATCCAAAGAGTTGAACTTATAACTCAACATCAATTTAATCATTGCACATTTCAATCAATACAATACGTATCATTCAAATACTCCCTAAAATCCAAAAAGTTTAACTTATAACTCAACATCAATTTAATCATTGCACATTTCAATCAATACAATACGTATCATTCAAATACTCCCTAAAATCCAAAGAGTTTAACTTATAACTCAACATCAATTTAATAATTGCACATTTCAATCAATACAATACCTATCATTCAAATACTCCCTAAAATCAAAAGAGTTTAACTTATCTCACACCCTAATCGAATGAACCATTTCCTTTCATTTAACAATTAAATCACCTAACCGGTTATTCCCAGTAACCAATCAAGCTCGAGAACAAAAGACTGCATAGAAGAAGAAGCCCAGTTTCAATTGTGAAGCCAAGTGCATGGGAAATGAGGAGAAGCCAACCCCCATAGCTTCAAGAGGGGGACACCCACAGTGTGATGGAGTATGCAAGATTAACAGTATGCCGTTGACAATGGAGCCATGTAGTTAACATAGAAATAGATGCCGCGGTCTTTTATGGATGTTTTCCTGTCATGGAGGGGGTGGGGTGGGCGGGGGGAGGGGGTAACCCATCAAAGTGCAGTTTCAACTTTTAATAAAGGCTGGCTTCTATGGAGCTTTTGAATAATGCATTAGGGGTTTTTTTTGTAGGGGGAATATATGTTTAAATTTTGCATTACAAAAGTAATGTAGGGGAATTTGTAATGATGTTTATGCCCGTCTATAGGTTTTTTTTTGGTGTTAAAAAGGATTGAGGGGATTGGTTTAAAAAATTATATATATTGATAGGTTTGCGATTTTTGTATTCTTAATGCATCGATTGGTCTTATTCCATTAAACATTATTTCATCTAATTGTGATGGAATAGTGATAAAAGTTTAACGTGGTTGCGAGATTAATACCTTTTTGAAAATTTGCATTAGCAATGATGAATTTGTAAATATATTAATTTATTTTTATTGCTTGTATTGTCTTAGGTTAATATTTATAAATGTAAGAATTTTTTTCAAATTAAGGTTAGCATAGAAATAGATGCCTAGTACATCAATAGATTTTGGAAATTTATGTCGATTACAACATTTTTAAAGAAAAATAATTCAAAATATACATAATTACAAAACCCCAAGAATAAAATTTATTCAATGAACTCATTGGTTTAATTTAAATCATTTCAAAGAAGTTATTTTTTTTATCAAGAATCGAATTTCTGGCAAAATATGTTTAAATGAACAAAAGAAAATATTTTAATGCATAATTTATCCTCAAAAAACTGTTAAATTTTTTTAGTAGGAAACAAATTTCGTTGTTTTGTCAGTTTCGTTGTTAATGTTATCTACAATAATACAAAAAAAAATATACAATTATCAAATTTTACCTATTTACTTTATGACTGTAATATTTTTATAAAATTTCAAAACTATGGACGAATATAAGATTTTTTATATTTAAACCTTTTACAATCGAGAGACTACCTACAGAAATTATTTTATAAGTTATTTTATAATGCCAAAATACTAAATTTAAATACACTGGTGTAAGTAATAGATTTTTGTATATTTTATACCTGGTTCATGTACAAGAAATCATCGAAAAATTGTATTAATTTGTATAAAATAAATGAAAGAGATCACTGCGATTTTAAACTTAGTTTTTACGCCTATAGAAATTAGAATTAAATCTTTAAAATAAATGTAATTGAGTATAGTATTTTTTCTATTTCGATGGGTATATTTTTATTTCGAGATTGTCGATAATCAATTTTTTATAGTTAGTCTTTTTTAAATAATGACATAATAGAAGGATAAAAGTCAATGGTTTTAGTCGAACTTTGGTAAGTTCTTTTTTGTTAGTTTCTTAAAGTTTAAGTATTTTAGTTTTCTTAAATTTATATTAATTATTATGAATTTAATAAACCATTTACGATAGTTTTCTTAATTTAATATTGAAAATAATGAACAGTAAATGATAGAAAAAAACATCAATGTATTAATTGTAAGTTTTTTTAAAAATATTTTTCATTGTAAACAATTCGTTACTTTATCAAAAAATGCATTTGAAGCTGTTTTACTACAACGTTTAGTTTATTTATTTGCGAAAATTGTACCAATTGAAATTTATTTCTATATATACCCGACAAGTTTAAATAAACATAAAAAATACTTTATTTAAAAGTATTTCTAGTAGCTTCCAAAATACAAATATGTTAGGAATTGTTTGCTAATTAAAATTTTTTTTTGCTTATTTATAGTAATAAAACTAGTTATAAATAAAGGCAAAAATAGTTATACTAATAAAGGCAATGAGGGTAAGAAATCATTGGTGCACGTAATTATTAATTATGCTTAAAGGAATTGCTAAAATTTGGTTTGATGCAGAAAAAAATCAACCAATAACTTTTGTGGCTGATCGCATAGTGATTTGAAATGGTGATAAAGTTTCGTTGAAGATGCGATGGGGAGGTGACGATGACGAAGTTTGAGGGAGGGCCCAGGGCGGCCTAGTAGCGTCCTGCGCATCGATTTCCCTGCGTCAAGGTTTGCGCACTGTCAGCGCAGAACAAAGAAACTCACTCACAGAGGACCATAGTTTCATTACAAATCATGTCATTTGCATACATCAAGCCTTCATTCATAGCATCTGAATGGAAAACTTTTCCCATTAAAAAGTAGCTGGGAAAGCGCTAGATTTAAAAGCGTTTGAGTGTTTTCATAATTACATAATATAAAATAATTTTTGATGCTTCAGTAAATGAAGTTTTAAGTGAGATAATTTAATTGGGTATATTTTGAGTAATAAACAATTATCACTGCTATATAATGAATTAATAGTATATGAAAAGGATATTAACTTTTTGAGGGATGGCCCGTGTAGTGTCAGTTTTCCAAGCAATACATAATTTTTAAATTCATTTATAAACACTCTCTATGTTGAAGCATTTTTTAAGTCTAAAGTTTAAATTTTTTAATTTTCAATTAATTTTTTCGAACTCTAGTTACAAAACCAAATAGATCCATTTTCATAAATTTTACAGGAGACGCTAAACGCGATGACAGCCACGTACTTTTGAATCTAAACGCATGGATTTGAATGCATTTTTAGACTGGATTCAAACTTTTGGTCAATGACACTTTGCAAAATGATGTAGTGCATTGAAAACTTGTATATTATAATATTTTAAAATATTTTAAAACAAAACGATTTTGGAACGACTATCTGGATTTCAATGAATTTTTTCAAACTATATGCGGGTCTATCTGGATTTTTTCAAATCCAAATAGATTTGCTAGATGGTGTAGTGCATTGAAAACTAGTAAAAAATATTTAAAAAAAAACGATTTTGCGAAAATGCGGATCTATTTGGATTTGAAACTAGAAGGCACTAGAAGTGTGCACTAGAAGGAAACTAGTAGTATTGTAGAAACTTTTAAAATCCATCTGTATTAAAATAATGTGAAAAAAAAGGAAATGCGTTGGAAATGTAAATTAAACTGCCTTACAGTGAAAACAAATTTACAACTTCAATATTTTGCTCTTCTAACTAGACAATATTTTTTTGCATAATTCAAAATCATTGCTTTGTAAAATCCCAGGTATTGGAAATGCCCCAAGTATTCTCCTTGCCTTGGTTGAGTTGTGCTTTTAATAAAATTTTAAAGCCTTGGATTGTGGAAAATGGAAAGATACTAGCTGTAACTTACATTTAAATTATTTTGTACCAAATCTATAAATAAATATCTTGGGTTTTGGAATCGGACGCAAGTATTAATTTCTATTTATTTTATCATGTATTTTTTCAGTTACATAATCTATCTTCTTATTTTATATCTAAAAAAGTAGGAGAATCCTAATCAGCAACGAATTATTTTAACTAAGAATAAGTTAAAATAAACTGTTATAGCTAAAAATTCTCTTAATACTCTAGGAAATGTAACAATGAAATGATAGTCTTCGTCTTTTTACTTTAAATTTTTTTATTGCATAAGAAAAGAAACAACTTCCAAAAGTTTTTCTCGTGTCAATTGTCCTCACACACTGTAATTTCAGTACTTATTAACTTATGTAATCAAAGAATTTTGATTTAATACCACAATATAAATTTAAATAAGAAATAGTTATAACGTCTGTTAAAGGAGAGTAGTCAAAGGTTTTCTGGTTAAGTTAATTATGTCTTGAATAATTGTAAAATATGTCATAGGACCCAGTATGTTTTATTTTGAACGAACATTGAGAAACTTAGCATACTAATAAAAAGGGACTTAACGTTAAAATATAAAAATAAACCATTATTACCAATTAATATTTGGATGTATTACAGCCCTTAAGAATCTTGTAATGACAGCTAAAAAAATCAACAACAAAATATTTATACAAAAATGCAATTTTTTAAACACTCTATATATTGCTTACCAGAAATTTTGTTTCCTACATTTCTAAACTTAAATAAAATAATTAACAGCAGAAAATCAACAATTTTCAATTTGCCTGCATAAAGCCTTTCATGTTCTTCAAAAATCCAGTTTTATCACAAACTTTGTGAAAGTTTATTTCTGATATTTTTATTCGGGTTTAGATTTCTGAAAATCATTTCACAAACAATAATTTAATTAAGCCCTCTACTTTCAAAAACAGATAGTTTCATTTTCATAAATTTTACAAGAGACGTTAAAAAAAATTTAACAGTAAAGTACTTTTGGCTCTAAACGCATGACTTTTAATGCATTTTTATAGTGGACACACACTGGTACACTTTTTTTATCAATACCGGTGACGCAGTGCATATATTGCAAGTGATATTTTTGATTTTTTTCAAGTTTTCAAACTTGTAAATATTTTTTTTAAAAAAGCGATTTTTTGAAAATGTTGATCTACCTGTTTTGAAACTATAGGGCTCAATTATTAGTACCAAGAAACTCAACTATATAAAACTCCGTATCTGTGTTCAACACTCCTCAAACAGTATCTCATAAATATAAATAACCCATAACCAACCTCCACTATCCACGAAACCGATCCCTTTAAATCCGTTGTCCAACCCCATATTTCACCCTATCCCCAAACCATCACCCATCAATCCTCATTGGTACATCAGACAACCGTGACTCACGGCACTAGCGAAAAAGCGTTATAACCCACGCAATCTTATTAAAGCGTCCATATCACGGGCGGAAAGGACCCATCCATTTATCGGCCATAGTGACTAGTCGGCAGTGTTTGGGGCTGGATGGGGGTGGGAGAGGATCATGCATTCGATGACCTGATGGATCCATTAGTGCCGCAGTCACAACATCCCTCCCCCGACAACGGGGTAATAGACCCCCATCCCCCGAAAAGGGGGTATTAGACCCCCATCCCCGTGCGATGGGTGTCTGTCGGGAGCATAATCAAGGCCTTGTCAGCACCCATAGCGGATCAATACGGTGCAGTCGGATGGTATTAACTGGGATTGGATTGAGGCTTTTAAAAAGCCGCTTGTGGATTTACTCCCCTTAACACCTTCAATCGTTCCGATGTGGGATTGGTGGTGTAATGTATTAACCTGTTATTGAAGGGATTGTTTTTTCCCACACTGTTAAAAATGCATTATCATATTTGACGAAATCTTTGTCATTATTGAAGAAACCGACGCCTGCCATATGCTTCTAATAAAAATTTACTCAAACTGAGGAAATTTATTTTGTTTGTTTTTTCTTCGGAAATTTACTTCGTCAAAAATGAGAACGATTTTAAGTAACATAATAATTCAAAAAGCCGCTTCTGGATTTACTCCCCTTAACACCTTCAATCGTTCCGATGTGGGATTGATGGTGTAATGTATTAACCCATTATTGTAGGTATTGTTTTGTCCCCACACTTTTAAAAATGCATTCTCATATTTGACGAAACTTTTGTAATTTTTGAAGAAAAACGGACGCCCGCAATATGCTCCGATTAAAAATTTAGTCAAACGGAGGAATTTTTTTTCCTTATGAAATTTACTTCGTCAAAAATAAGAACGATTTCAATTAACATAATAATTCAAAAAGCAGCTTCCGTGGCCCAGTGGATAAAGGCGTTCAGCTATGAATCAGATTTTTCCTAGTTCAAACCCGATCGGTGGACTTGACAAATAAAAGTAAAAGAGTTGTCATCTTGCGATCAGAGGGTTGCCAGCTTCGTTACAAAAATGCTACTACTAAAATACTAAGAAAACTCGAATTTTGAGTTTTGTGCAACGTTAGGAGTTTTGGTGCAACGTTTCATCACTAAATAGTATCCGTGGTAGCACCGTAAAATGGTGAAACTAAGCACTAAATGTTGATTGCAGTTAAATGGGTACCAAATTTTGGTGCAAGGTCATAATAATTTGTAACAGTGTACTTAACGTGTTAATTAATTTTGTATGTTATTTAATATTGATATTTAATAATATTTATCAAAACATAATTCTGATTGAACTTTTATTTTCGTTTCAGGATTTCTCATTACATATTGCTGGTTATAAGCATCATTATGATGTGTCTAACAATGGCTATTATACCATTTTGCCAAGCTCTTTGGGTTCTAACGTTCGTGTTGGCAATCATGGGGTTTTTCATGGGTACTATTGACACAGTAGCCAATGTGTCTATGATTAGAATATATGGAAAAGACGTGTCCCCATTTTTACAGGTATGCAGAAATGTTATTTACCTTTACATTTAATATTTTTATCCAAATTTATAATTCCCTTTACAAATGATTTTATTTCATTAATACATTTCTTATGTATTTTAAATATTTAATATTTTATATAACTTGAATGGTAAATAAATGTCTTTAAGTGCATTAACTAAAATTTGTATCTTAATAAAATGCACTGCAATACAATAATTTTCATTTCCATTATTATATGCATACTGTTTATATTGTTGTTTAATTGCAGGGTATTTAACACTTAATTAAGTGCTCTAATAAGTTGAGAAGTAGGCTTTTAAAGTTAGAAAAAATTAACTATCTAGTTAAAGTACATAGTACACTGTTAAAAATAGATACTCGAAAATAAGTAAAATGTACATTCAATTTTTATAACGACTTCGAATATATAAGTTTCAATTTTGAAAAAGACATGTACTCAAAATTAAGTACAATGAGTGGATGTTAGCATACATAGGCAGACATATACTTCATAAATCACTTTAAAATAATATCGAAAATTACAACCAAATCTTATTGGTATCTTACCCAAATCCTCAACAATGCAGTCCAGTGCCTTATAAATTAAACTACCAGAGCACCATTGAGAAGTTTTAAACAAAAGAAACGTTAAAAAAGTTGTGACATAATAATGGGCAGTAAGATCATTGAGTTGTAATAACTCAATTTATATTTAAGTAATCGATATCAAATAATGGGGATTCTGAATAACTATTTTAAGTTTGTCAGGTTTTGTTAACATATCTTGAATAGAAGCTGAGATTAGTAATATTAAATCACATTGCTCATTTATAAGAAAGTACTGTTATTTAAATTTGAGTACGCCATCACTCATTTACAGCGCAATTATACTTAAAGAAAAACGAGTAGATTCAGGTACACATTTATAAGTACCTTTTTTTACAGTGTACATAAAGTCATATTAAAGCCAATTGCATAAATGAACACGGATGACAGTTGCTTTAAATGAGGGTATAATTAATAAACACTTCGATCGACGGTCTATCAGAGGCATTTATATAATACTAAAGTGAAATTATAAGTGTCTGTAAATAGAAATTCCACACTGTAAAAAAAGTACTTAAAAATGAGTACCTGAATCTGCACGTTTTTTTTAGTAAAATTTCAACGTAAATGGGCGATGACGTACAGTGTGGAATTTCTATTTACAGACACTGATAATTTCACTTTAGTATTATATAAATGCCTCTGATAGACCGTCGATCGAAGTGTTTATTAATTATACCCTCATTTAAAGCAACTGTCATCCGTGTTCATTTATGCAATTGGCTTTAATATGACTTTATGTACACTGTAAAAAAGGTACTTATAAATGTGTACCTGAATCTACTCGTTTTTCTTTAAGTATAATTGCGCTCTAAATGAGTGATGGCGTACTCAAATTTAAATAACAGTACTTTCTTATAAATGAGCAATGTGATTTAATATTGCTAATCTCAGCTTCTATTCAAGATATGTTAACAAAACCTGCCAAACTTAAAATAGTTGTTCAGAAGGTGTTTTTCCACATTATTTGATGTCGATTGCTTAAATAGAAACTGAGTTATTACAACTCAATTATTTTACTTCCTATTCTTTTGGCATATTCTTTTAACATTTCTTCTGTTTATAACTTCTTCAAGTCGCCTTAGTAGTTAAACGGGTAAGGAACTGGACTGCGGCGCCTTAGGATTCTATTCTCTGGGTTCTATTCACGGTAAGTTTTGGTTGTGATTGTTGATATTTATTGAAAGGGATTTATGAAGACAGCCTTTGTACCTGCTTTTTATTAATTGCGCTTTTTTTTTAGTACATGTCTTTTTCAAAATTGAAACTTATGAATTCTTAGCCATAATAAGCATCGAATGTAATAAAAAAAGAGTACATTTTACTTATTTTGGAGTTGTTATTAAAAGTGTTGTAAAGAGAAATTCCATATGAAAAATTCATAAATATTTTTTTACTAGATGATTTAACTGAATGGAAGCAGTTTTAAAAATATTCAGTTATTAAAAGGTTTCAGTTGTGTAAGAAACTGAAAAAGTGTTACTTACTATTACATCACTTTAGCTAGAGAAAGTGATGTAAATAGTCTAATTTATAACTTATGTAAGATATATGTCTCTAAAAGACGTCAGGAAATGCGTTTACAATTACACTTTCTTTCAACGGTACACACATTTCGAATGTTTTTTCATTGCCAGTAAGTATTAATTCATGAATTCTTTAACTAATTGTAATCATAATTATATTACTAAAATAGGCATTTTAGTTTATACGTTCTTTTTCGGAGATATGTGTCTTCTAACGTTTCCTAAAAGTATTAAATCCTATTTGAACTACAGTTTAATTTTTTTCAAATGTGTTTGAAGTTTTGAGAACCTTTGAATATTTCATTAGTTTAACAAACAACTTCTTTTGAAATCCAAACGTGGAATTCCTTTTTAACCTAGTTCTTTACTGAAAAATCCTTCCTTTGAGGTAGTGATTCGCGTGTCTCATTTGGCTATTCTTGCAGGCTCTGCACTTCTTCTACGGCGTTGGAGCTTTCATCAGTCCCATGATCGCCCAGCCCTTTCTGCTGAATGAGGATTGCTCCCCTTTCATTGACAACTCCACCATCCCAGTGCATATTTTGGATACGAATGAAACATTACCAGCCAAGAATTTAATCGAAGCGCAGAAGATGACACACATTGACAATGTTTTCTGGATTATGGCAGCTTTGATGGTAAGTATGTTACATCCCTTTTGACTACCTTATCTAAACAATGTGCTGTTTGGAAGTTAGTAAAATAGATATGGCGATGCAATTCTTATCGTACCCCCGCCCCCCTACACTGCACTGGTCTGGACTGGCGATAGATATCCTAGTTTGTCTCAATGGTAAGTCCAGTAATAAAACCAAGTTAAATTGGTGTATTTAACAATCAGCTAGACTTCAGGGAGACATAGTGTGCTGCAAATCTAAGTTATATAGTCCTTTCGTCCACCGAACTTCAACCACGTTAAGGGGAGAAGGAAAAATCACAGGCAAGCCGATAATAATGGCTTGTCCTAAGGTGACCAATGGGACAGGAACATGTGAATCCAATGGGTAGACTTTTCTACATCACAAAACTCTGTTACACAACCCAAAAAGGAATTCCCAGCAAAAAAAGTCAGCATAAAACCTTCATCAAAATTTTGAAATTGAAGGTTTTATGCAGGAAAACTGCAGTTTTTTTGAAGATTTATAAAATTAAAAGTTTTTGTTTCGATGTCCTTCATAAAAACTGCAAAAAACCTTCATAAAAACCTGCAAAAAACCTTCAATTTTTAATCATGAAGGGAAAATGCAGATACTTTAAAGATTTTATGCTGGAAAATTAAAAACTTAAAAAAAACTGCAGTTTTTTGTTTCAATATCCTTTATAAAACCTTCAATTTGACAATTTTGATGAAGGTTTCATGCTGACTTTTTTTGCTGGGTTCCCTTGGAATTTGATACTATTAACATCAAAAGTAGATTCTTTCCCATTTTTGAGAGTTTGGATCCCCATCCTCTGACGCAAGTGTAGGAGAGCCAAAAATATATCGGAGATTATTTTATATTTAACTATATGTATACTTAATATTGGTGAATTTAAATAATCTAAACTTTAAATAATCTTAAATCTTCTTGGATTACTGACAGAACACAGTATTCTTAGGAGGCATCTAAGTATTATGATGCTTATAGGTGTGCTCTTTGTGTAGGGGGTGCAGGGATAAAGATGAAACAGTTGTTCATATTATTTGTGAGTGTGACACATTTTCTGTTCATAGATTTGAGCACTTGGGGTGTCACTTACTTGAGGCTTGGGCGCTCCAGAACAATCCTATTAGGTCTTTGCTGAACTTTGCTTAAGCTATGGATCTCTTTTCTTAAGTGACCAAGGATTCATTTTCTTTCTACGGAACAGTACAATAGACCACCGGTAGCAGTGTTTGACTACTTGCTCCACCTGGAGTCCCCATCTACAAGTCATAAGTCATAGTAAAATATATGGTTTGTTATGTGTAGTTAAACATCGAAATAATGACTATCATCCATCAATTTGTGACCACTTTGTATTTTGTATAAACTCTTGTCTTACCATATGTTCCCTTATATTTTTTTAGGTACCAGTGGCTATATTGAGTCTTACCCTACTGGGGAAAGATGTGTATCTCCGGATGATTGGCAAAGGAGACGTTAACCAAAATAAACAAGGTGAATATAAAATTATAATATCAATTAATTTCTTATCGTTAAAGTAGAATTATACTGCAATATAAGGTTTGGAGACCATATATCTCTAAGTAAGCACAAATTCATTAATAATAACATGCTTAGATATCATATTCCTCTAAGCCTAGTTTCATTGAAACTTCAATAGAGAATAACAAATGGTTATTTTGGTTTATCCCTTCATCTGATTACTAATAGATTGTAATAAATGTATTTATTTTAAACATCCAAAAAATAAATTCCAAAATAGCATTGAAATTGTTCTTTACATATTTATAACTCGCTTATTCTTTCATATATATTTAACTTTCTCTTTTAGATACATAAGTTTTAAAATTATATCAAAATATTTTATTGTGAAATTTTAAAAATACACATTTTAAGATTATTTTTTTTACATAGGTTTCCAATTTTTCCTCGTTTATACAAAATCTGCATGAGTACTATAAGAGTAAGAGTAAAAGTATTTAATGTGCATATAAGAGTTACTAGGATTAAAAAAAAATTAATTAAACTACGGTGAAGGTTGCAAGCGATAAACGCGCAATGTCAAGCTATTGTCAAAAATGCGATTCTCATGCCACCTAGCAGCAACTGACGGGAACTATTAAGTGTAAATTTTTGCTATACTAAGGAAGAAGGCGCATTCTTAACAATAAAAACTTGTTTCCTGATAGAATTATTTTAGTTGACAATGCGCCTTTATCCCCTGTACCATTCTAATAAAATCGTTTTCAGTCGCTTTGAAATTTTAAATTACGATAACAAATGACTATTTTAAAGACTTTGAAAAACAAATGTATAATTAAAAAAATAAATAATAATAATAATGAATTTGTGTACTTCTGGATGTTAAATAGTAAGCGTGCCTGTCAGAGCCCGATTAAGCATGGAAGCAAGGGAAGCGCGCTTTTAAACGGGGGCCCCATTGCTGTCAAATAGATCTTGGAACATCAAATTTAACTTTTACATTCACTAATAGCATCTTTTATTGGCATTAAAATGACACACGTTATTAAAACATAATAATACTTCCTAATATTCTGAATGTTTTGATTTTTTTAAATATTCGAACAAATTTATAACATGTGTAAAAAAAAATTCTAAAATTTTCATTGCAATTTTTAAAAGTAAATTTAGTAGCAAATTAGGCTAGAGTTATTAAATATTTATAGAATTTGAGGGATTTAGGGGCCGTTGAAAAACATAAAGTGTAAGCCTGGGCTTCACGGGCCTATCCGATAACCAGGCCCTGGCCACTGTCTAAATAGGTTGCAATTTGGAATTTTTTATATAACAGGTATTAAACATTCGACCGACGTTTGTTGTTACAATGACAACATTTTTTATGCAAAGTATTTTTTTAGATATTCAAATCCGGAACGTTAAAAAACCGTTTCTGAATTAATTTAAAGTTACTTCTGGTTTCATGAAATAGGTAAAACATAGATTTTTTTTGTTTGATTCAGATATGGCAGTAGCAGCTTCTGATGAAAAGTATGATACAAGTCCCGTATCGCCATTTCAAACAATTCTCATCACACTTCTGTGTGCATCTCTAATGTTTCTCTATGACGGCCTGCAGGTAAGAAGTACACTCCCAGTTTAGTTAAATAAAATGATTAAGGCTTTAATTACACAAGTATAATGTAATTAAATATCTAAAATGCTTTTCAATTTGTGCTTACAAAAGAAAATATAAGTAATAAAAGAAAACTTTTACTTTTTTTGTCCGCATTATTATTTGTGTTTTTTTACTGTTATAAATAACTATTCCTATTTAGTTTTTAGTGCACTGTTAAAAATAGGTATTCAAAAATAAGTAAAATGTACTCATTACTTAATACATCGATGACCCCGAATACATAAATTTAAATTTTGAATAAGACATGTACTTAAAAATGAGTACAATGGGTAATGGGGGGGGGGGGTAGTATTGGCTCCCCCATTTCCCCTATTTCCTACATCCATGGATATTATCATACAGACTATTTCTATAGAATAAATCCACTTTACGCCTCTTGCACGTCATTATTATCATAGAGTGTTTTTTTACTGTTATAAATAACTATTCCTATTTAGTTTTTAGTGCACTGTTAAAAATAGGTATTCAAAAATAAGTAAAATGTACTCATTACTTAATACATCGATGACCCCGAATACATAAATTTAAATTTTGAATAAGACATGTACTTAAAAATGAGTACAATGGGTAATGGGGGGGGGGGTAGTATTGGCTCCCCCATTTCCCCTATTTCCTACATCCATGGATATTATCATACAGATTATTTCTATAGAATAAATCCACTTTACGCCTCTTGCACGTCATTATTATCATAGAGTGTTTTTTTACTGTTATAAATAACTATTCCTATTTAGTTTTTAGTGCACTGTTAAAAATAGGTATTCAAAAATAAGTAAAATGTACTCATTACTTAATACATCGATGACCCCGAATACATAAATTTAAATTTTGAATAAGACATGTACTTAAAAATGAGTACAATGGGTAATGGGGGGGGGGTAGTATTGGCTCCCCCATTTCCCCTATTTCCTACATCCATGGATATTATCTTACAGATTATTTCTATAGAATAAATCCACTTTACGCCTCTTGCACGTCATTATTATCATAGAGTGTTTTTTTACTGTTATAAATAACTATTCCTATTTAGTTTTTAGTGCACTGTTAAAAATAGGTATTCAAAAATAAGTAAAATGTACTCATTACTTAATACATCGATGACCCCGAATACATAAATTTAAATTTTGAATAAGACATGTACTTAAAAATGAGTACAATGGGTAATGGGGGGGGGGGTAGTATTGGCTCCCCCATTTCCCCTATTTCCTACATCCATGGATATTATCATACAGATTATTTCTATAGAATAAATCCACTTTACGCCTCTTGCACGTCATTATTATCATAGAGTGTTTTTTTACTGTTATAAATAACTATTCCTATTTAGTTTTTAGTGCAATGTTAAAAATAGGTATTCAAAAATAAGTAAAATCTACTCATTACTTAATACATCGTTGACCCCGAATACATAAATTTACATTTTGAATAAGACATGTACTTAAAAATGAGTACAATGGGTAATGGGGGGGGGGGTAGTATTGGCTCCCCCATTTCCCCTATTTCCTACATCCATGGATATTATCATACAGATTATTTCTATAGAATAAATCCACTTTACGCCTCTTGCACGTCATTATTATCATAGAGTGTTTTTTTACTGTTATAAATAACTATTCCTATTTAGTTTTTAGCGCACTGTTAAAAATAGGTATTCAAAAATAAGTGAAATGTACTCATTACTTAATACATCGATGACCCCGAATACATAAATTTAAATTTTGAATAAGACATGTACTTAAAAATGAGTACAATGGGTAATGGGGGGGGGGTAGTATTGGCTCCCCCATTTCCCCTATTTCCTACATCCATGGATATTATCATACAGATTATTTCTATAGAATAAATCCACTTTACGCCTCTTGCACGTCATTATTATCATAGAATGTTTTTTTACTGTTATAAATAACTATTCCTATTTAGTTTTTAGTGCACTGTTAAAAATAGGTATTCAAAAATAAGTAAAATGTACTCATTACTTAATACATCGATGACCCCGAATACATAAATTTAAATTTTCTTCTTAAATCACTTTCAATAAATATCGACAATTACAACCAAGACTTACCGTGAATCGAACGCAGATCTGCAGGCACCGCTGTCCAGAGCCTTATTCCTTAAGCTACTAGGGCAACGTGAAGAAGTTATAAGCAGAAATAATGTTAAAAAGGTGTGCCAAAAGAATGGGAAGTATGATAATTAAATTGTAATAATTCGGTTTCTATTTATGCAATCGATATCAAATAATGTGGGAAACCATCTTCTGAACAAATATTTTTAGTTTGTCAGGTCACTTCGTTGATAGCTTGAACAGAAGTTGAGGTTAGCAATATTAAATAACACTGCTCCTTTTTGGGAAAGTACGAATACTTAAATTTAAACTCGCAGAAAAACGAGTACGTTCATGTACTCATTTTTAAGCGCCTTTTTTTACAGTGTGGCTTTTGTTTTTAAAAAAATGGTTTAAATATTATTTTATTTTAATATATTTACTTTAATTATAAAGTATAAAAAAACTTTCCGGCATAGTGAAATTCTACTATATGCTCCTTCTAATGGTTATATTCAAATAAATTTAAAATGTTAATAATTTTTTTTAATAAATTTAAATATTTTAGATATATTTAATACAATTAATAAAATACAATATATACTTGACTTCTATAAGGAAAACGACTCCTTATTTATTCATGTTTTCTACTTATTTATAAAATTCTAGACTTCTACAAAGAAAAAAAACTTGTTTATTCTTTCATAATAAAATACAAAACTTTTAAAAAAAATTCGAGTTTTTAAATATCTATATTTATTAATTTTAAATTCTTTGACGATTTAAATTCTTATTACATAAAAATTTAATGTTACTAAAAAAGTTCACTTTAGCAATAAAATTATATTTATATCAATGTCTAAAGTTTGATTTATTATGTTACAGGCAATTTATGGTGGATATTTATATTCATATGCGGTCAAAGGTCCTGTTAATTTGAAAAAATCTAATGCGGCATATTTAAATGCTCTTTTCTGGGTAAATATTCGTTTTTATTATAGTTATTTTGTACAATATTATAATAAATAAAAATTAAAAATGTATTTAATATTAATTTTTTAATCAAGTAATAAATCAAAATAATTAAAAGTAATTGTCTTTTAAAAGTTGGAGAATTACACTTCATTACTTATGGTATTTTTTAAAAAATAATTTATAAAGTTGTGTTTTAAAAACTTTAACACAATATAAACTAGTGATAAATTGTAGATATTTGTATTGTACTAGAAATATGCTTTTTACGTGGCTCTATTGCGTTCAATCCTAGTTTAAAGTAATTTCGGTTTTGTGTATTACAGGAGCAGCCGATATTATTTTTTTAATTGACTTATAAAATTGTAGTTATTTATTGTAGTAATCAAACGAGGTGTTTTTATTTTTTAAAAAATATCGCATTAGATTTAATTTAGGTATTTTTAAAATATATATATATGTATTTTGCGTTTATCGATATTCATTCAAGTGAAAGCCAAAGAAAGTTTCAAATGTTATTGATTTACATTACTTTTTAACGATTACCTCATTACAATGCATTTGTATTACAAGCATTTGGTACGCAAATTACGCAGCTGTTCTTCTTTATAAATGAGTTGTTAAACATAAAAATGCTTTAATTAAAATTTTAAAAGATTTTTATTTGCAAATTTTTTTATTAAAATAAACATAAATATATATATTTTTTTTTTAAATATTATATTGATCTTTTTAGGGAATGTTCGCTACTGGTCGGCTACTATCAATTGCTTTAGCTACTCGATTCGCACCAGCTTTCATGCTTGGCTGTAATATTGTAAGTGAATATTGTATTGGCTGTAATGTTGTATTGAGTTGTGTCTTCCCATTATTAATATATTAATCGTTTTCCTAAATTTAATTAATACTCGATCATTTCAATAGTTTTATTTAAATAAAGAAATAAAGGAATGGAAAAATAATTCATTTTTCTATTTTACCACTTTAATTCTTCAAATAGTAGCAGCATTATGTGCTTCACTTTGCTCAAATGATGAATTGTTTCAGTTTGGAAGATAAGATTTAACTGTTGGTTTGGAAGATAAAAAAATTTAATAATTATGACCTATAATAACATAGTTATGGAAAATATTTTGGAGTGGAGTTTTTAAAAATTTAAAACATATTGGAAGTGCTCAATTGAAGGAGTGGGTGGAAGAACCAGACAGCTCCACTTTTTTCTGATTTAAACTTTTTCACTTATTCCTATAAAGAAAAATAAATCCTCTATCGATTGGTGCAAAAACCAAACAGCTGTGAGCAATGGCTATAGAGATATAAAGAAAAGGAGCCGCGCTGTTGTCTCATACGGTGCAAGAAACGTACAGCTCCAAGAGCTGTCTTGTTTCTGCAGCGAATTAGTTCAACGTTTGGTCGCTTGTCTGAATCGCTCTCAGTATTGTACCAGCCAGTCGTTTGCCAACTTCGTTTGTTGAAGGTGTGTTGTTTGTTGAACCAGCTATAGGGTCTGATATACATCCGAAATTCCATTAAATAAATGTAATTCCGAGCTAGACTATATTTATATGTAGTTCTTTATGCAATCCTTAAATGAAACGAATATTTTTTACTGTTTGAAGTTCACAGTCGCATTGATGATTTCGAAGAAGTATCTACAATGATTTTATTGGTAAACCTGGCCACAGATTGCTAGGTGTAAAAAATCAAACGGCTCCATTTTTTTTTAATAAAGGTAAAAACTTTAAAAAGCAAAACCGGTCTGTGATAGCGGAAGGTATTTTTAATGTTCTACCCAAATTTAATAAATTTTTTAAAAATTAAGTATTTTGAAAGTGTTTTTCGTCTTTTCTGAACAATTTTGAAAAGTGGGACTATCTGGTTCTTCCGCCTTACTTAATTTTAGGAAGTGTAGTTCACTTTCTGCATATATATATATATATATATATATATATATATATATATATATATGCAGAAGGTGAACTACACTTCCTTAAATTAAAAATATCGTCACAAATACAATATCCATTCTTTTTACCCAACAGTGACCTCTTACTGTTTGAGAAGAAAATTATTAATCATCTTTTACTGTAATCTGACGTGGTTAAAATAAGTTATTAGACACATCTTGCAAATGTGGAACACTTTATTTATTATATGCATCAATCATTACATATTTTGTATAAAAAAAACTGTGGACATGTTTTTAATTACAGGTTGGTTGCACTTTAGGCATGCTGTTCATGCTAGCCTTGAGTCACAGCAAAGCTGTCCTGATAATGGGTACATGCATAATCGGCCTTTTCATGAGCTCAGTTTTTCCAACGGCACTGTCATTAACTGAAGAATACATCAAAGTTACCCGTAAGTAATGCATTGTTTACAGGACAACCAAGTTCAAGTTGAACTATGTAGGATAAGGTGGAGGAAAATAAGTGTAACAACACGACTTTTTTTTTAGTTCAAACTACAATTTATCTTTGGAAAAATATTATAAAATTTCATTTGTTTTATAAAAGTGTTCACTTTTTTTTTTATATGGGACACAATCTTTTATTTTTATTTAATTCTTAGTTTTATAGACAATTTTAAGAATTAATTTTTCTTCGATTATTTTTTAATTTAAATGTAAGAAAAATGGGTACTTGGAATTTTTCGTGTAAAAAGGCATTATTAAAACGAATTTTTTAGTCAAATTAGTAATTTGAATAAAATAGAATAAATAACATAATAACATAAGTTGATGGTTAATCAACTCTTAAAACTCAATGTATTTGATTATTAAGAGACCTTTTTTTTAACAGTCTTTCCAAAAACAAACTGTAATCCGCCATTTTAAAAAAATCAACTTTTTTATTATTTATTATCTACGAAAAAGAAGACCTGCTAGAATAATTTGTGACTTATTCAGGAATCTGTTCTGTATTTACGTTATTTTTAATTTGTACCTCAGGCGACTTTATAATTTATTTAAATATTTTTGTTTATGTTCTAACGGTTCCAGCAAGTGGCTTTCATTTTCTTATCAAAATATTTAAACAGCATCATCCAATATTGAATCCGATTCGGCCTCATTATTGAATGATATTAGTTTTCTTTATCAAATTTACGCGATTTTTATTAACTTGGATCAGCAATGCTGATAAAATTTTTGCACTCAAAACATTTTCTAAAACGTATTAATTTGAATATTGAAGAATGCTTTTTAACTTAACTAACCTGAAATCATTTTTTCCGCTCTCTGGCTTTATAATTTTTAAATTTTTATGCAAATTCATTCTATTTTCCAATACATTTCAGTTAATATATTTGAATGCGTTTCTTTCAGCAACTATAACCACTTTCCTTGTCTTTGGAGCGGCTCTTGGTGAAATGTCGATGCCAGTGATTTTAGGACATGTAAGTTCTATAACGATTTCTAAACTTGGTTAGCTACACAATAATACGTAAAATTTGTATTTCTTAAAATAATTATTTCGAAATTTGAGTACTCGGATCTATATAAGTACTAATAAACTTTAAAAACCGTTAAAATAAGACATAAATACTAGCAAAATAAAGTTATCCAGAAATATCAGCTAATGAATAAGTACACTGAAACATTTCTGCCCAACTTTAAATAAATTATAATCTGGTAAATGACTTAAAACTGCAAAAAGAAATTAAAGCCAGATAAAACAAAATTAGATAATTTTCTAAAAGCAATTTTATCGGGTTCAACGCTGCTGATATTTCCATTGTCATCCAAATGCTTTTCAGTGAAATAGAAAAACAATAATTTCATTATTAGGCGTTATCTAATTTGTACTTTGAAAACAAACGATTTTTTTTATAACAAATGTATTCTTCTTCTTAGACAATTAACGCAGCATATCATTGCGACTAATAACATATTCAAACACGAAACAACGGCAGTTTTTTTTCTTTGTTTACTTTTAATAAAAAAAAAAGAAACTCCGTTGAGTCAAAAAATTCAAAAAAATTCTTGTTTTAAAAGATAAGCGAGAGATGAAAAAGAAAAAATATTAAAGTGAAATTATTTTTAAAAGCAGAAACATTCAATTTCTTAATATATAATTAAATCCTAAAAACATTTAGATAATATTTACAGTTTCCAATTTTAACAAAATTAAATAGGTTTCTCAACTTTCTAATTAATTTATAATTACATAAAAAGCATTAAATATCCTTATTTATTATAAATATACCATATGACATAGATTTTTTTATTAATAAATGTAATATTCTTCTAGGAATTTGATCGCACTGGGCCAATAACATTCTTGGTTACAGGAGTCGTTCTATGCTTCTTATCCCTTATTATCTACATGGCTCTATTTAT